>JABSTT010002098.1:0-52280 GCA_013339685.2 Hyalomma asiaticum | reverse complement strand
TTCGATGTAGAGGTTTTTTTATAATTGCAGGAAGAAACACTCTCAGAATTGCATGTTCTGAAGTGCGCATCACTTATTATTCAAATGCCGCAGTATACTGATGTCATTAGTAATTCAAATATCTTCTTTTTAGTGCATTGCGTAACTGATGTTAGAAGTGATAACAACATAGTATCTTGTATCAGGTGTCTCGTGTGCCTACATGCAGCCAAATTGTACGTAAGTTGGGGACGTTGCCTCAAGCCGCGCCTTTGCGGCTTTTCTTTATCACTCCCCGCAACTTGCCAATCCTTCGTACGTGTCTCTGTAAATATAAATCAATAAATCAGATGTCACGTAGCATGTATCCGCAAACATCAGGTAACACTTTCACGCGAAATGTTCCCCCAAAAATCACGCAATGAAATGTCATGAATTCGCCAAAATCACGTAACGCAACGTCATGTGACATGTTCCTCGTAACGCAATCTCACATTACATGTTCTTGCCTAGATAACGTGCGATTGTAGTGATATTCCATTACCTCGCACGTCGGCAATTGTTATGCAGCCTGAAGTGCCAACCAGAGAATCTACATTCCTTTGGGAACAGTTACGTGCGGCGATACGGCGTCTCGATCGCGCCTATTCCGACTCTAAGGTTCCGTTTAACGGGCATGTTTGGCGGAAAACAGACAAATGGGGGTGACGCTCGCACGCACTTCTCTCCAAATGAACTTTTTTTTCATTTTATCGGGAGGGCAATTCACGCAGCAAAATATTGACCAAAATGCAATCCGGTGTAAGAAAAAGAGAAAGATACAAGCATCCGCAAAAGAAAAAAAAAGACATCCCCATAGCGAAAGTGAGGCGTTTCTTCGCAGATCGTAGCCGAAATTGCTCATCTTCGCCACGCCAGAATTAGCGTGCTTTCCGTTTGCCGATAAGAAATTGGAGTATTTCTTATACCGGTGTCACATGGGCTATTTTATCGCAATCAGTCAATCAAGATCTCATTTTTTGATCGCGATAAACAATCATCGCTGCATATGGTCCAAACTAATGCGGGTGTCCGAGTGAAACTTCTGTGTTATGCGTAAAACGGTCCATGTTTATGCAATAATATACTTCTACCGCCCTTTTGCGCTTTCTTGATGATGCCTTCTTCTCTACTTCCTACTTCGTAGCATACTTACGCACTAGCATTGATTTCAGTGCCGAAGATTATGCGATTCCTTTTTCGATTACGTGCCAACAAACGAGTTCTACTTGCTCGAAAATAAAATAGCGTAATAATATTGCTTCCAAATGTTGGCTCTGATATTTTGTAGCCTAATCAAAATCAAAAACCGAAACTGTGCTACTGCATATTGTAACGATGAACAAATCGCAAGGTACGATTTAAAACAGGGAATGTCGCGGGAGCCAGCGTTTCGACAAGCGGACTTGTCTTGGTCAGGGCGGCAACTGCCTTCTCCAGCGTTCGTTTATGTACGCCTTTGCACACTCTCCCCCGTCCTCAGAAAGAGAGGAGGAGAAGAGCAGCACGTGCGAACACACACACACAAAAAAGGGAGGGGGGGGGGGTTGGGTGTGGGGTATTTGGGTGACAGGTGTTAGCGTGACTAATATAAATGGGAAGAGCGAAAGCTTCCAAAGAATCTGCTCCTTGTAAATATCTTGCAAATGCATTGTGTGCGCAGTGCTAGAAAGCAGGATGAAAAAAGGAACACAGGCTCGGAACAGAAGTTGCTCCTCTGGCATGTGTTCCCCCCTCCACCCCGCACCACCTGCGCCACACCAACAATGCATTTCATGGAAAGCTTGTGTTAAAAAAAAGGAACTACACTGTTGAACGTCGTTGTTCTCGTGGAACTAGATGGGGGCTCCGCACCTGAAAGTACACTTTCTGGGAGAAACATTGTTAGCTTGTGCATACCTCAACATTTTGTTGTATTTGTTAACCCCCCACCGTATCTAATGGACTCAAGAGTTCCCTTTGAAAGGTTTATGTCTGTAGGTTGGAGAGTATTGAACCTGTATATGAGATACGATTCCCTGTATGATAACGTTAAACTATAGAAGGATGGTCATGTGGGCGAATATGCATAACGTTAAACTAACTGGTAAAGAAATAGAAGAACTAGCCGAATTTGTCAAAAGGAAGGAAACCAAGATAATAGCTATGCAAAAGCGCAAAAGCACCCATGCGACGAAGTACGTCCAAAATAATTATATAAGCGTAATAGAAACAGTATGTCCCTCGGTGCAGCGCCGAGAACTCACTAGCAAGGTAATCACAGAGCCTAAGTGCAGTTGAAATAGGTCTTCTAGAACGCGGTCTAACATTCTGCCCGACAAATAATGCGGTTAACGAATTCGAGCTACACAAAGACATAACAGAGTTTTCAAGGCGCCTGCGGATCAGAGAATTCTTTTTTGATAAAGTAGAGGCAGGAAACACAAATACTGACGCGCTTCGACCGCCAAGCACGTGGACACCAGATTCTGAGCAATACCAAGAGCTAGATCAGTAAATAAAGCTAGTCACAAGAGGCATCCTGAATACAACAAGACAGAGTCGCAAACCAAAGAACCTGTCGCGCGAAGAACACGATTCCCTGAAACAACTCGCGGACAGAAATGACATCATAATAAAACCAGCAGACAAGCGCGGTAGTATAGTAACATGGCCGATAGAAAAGTACAAGAACGAGGCAATCAAGCAGCTCTCTAACAATGCACATTACCGAAAATTAGATTCCGACCCAACTGTAGAATACAGCAACAGGATACTGCGTACGATAACACATCTTTTAGCCAGCGAATTAATCACACAATCCGAGTACCGGTTCCTAATGCCTGATAACAAACAAGCAGGCCGTTTCTACCTCCTTGCTAAAATCCATAAGGTTAGCACAGACGAACTACTTACTGCTGAAATACCGGGAAGACCCATAGTGTCTAACAACAACACCCCGACAGAGCTATTATCGAAGTTTCTTAATCACTATATATCTGACATACCGCCCAACCTTCCGTCCTTTATTCAGGATACGCCTCACTTTCTGCGGATTATAGAGTCTATTAACGTAATACAAACACTTTCAGATCAGGCTATTCAGGTAACGCTAGATGTGACTTCCCTATACACGAATATACCTATCACAGAAGGAATTGAAGCGCTCTCGAAGGCAATGCAGAATAGCAAACGTGCACACGCCGCTGAAGTTTACATCACGTTACTAAAATTAGTACTTACACTTAATTAGTTTGAATTTGACTCGACCAACTACCTGCAAATTTTTGGCACCAGCATGGGAACTCCTTTAGCGCCGACCTACGCCAATATCTTCATGGGGCAACTAGAAGCACAGCTTTTGGAATTGTCGCCGCTAAAACCTCGCACCTGCCTCCGTTACATAGACGATATATTTATTATTTGGGAACATGGTGTAAGTGCACTAAGCACATTTTTTGAGCATTTTAACAACTTTCATCCCAGCATTAAGTTTTCCATGCACCACTCTTCTAGTAAAATTGATTTTCTCGACACGACAGTATCCATCGAAAAAGGAAAACTAAAGACGACACTTTACAGAAAGCCACCGGATAGCCAGCAATATCTAGATTATAGTAGCCATCACCCGCGATACTGCAAACAGGGGATATTTATAGGACAGGCAAGGCGCATAAGCAGGATTTGTAGCAAAGACGCGGATTACGTTCACAACTTAAACAATTTAAAGACAACTTTAGCTGAACGAAATCACCCGCACGACGCTCTCAACAAGGCATACAATGACGCGCTTAAACTAGATAGGACACCAGCACTAGAAAAAAGAGCCCCTAAGGCGCAGGCCAACCAGCCGCTAGCATTCATAATGAAATACTCCAATGTGCTTCCAAACATTAATAATATTCTTCGGAAATATTATCCAATACTAACAAGCAACGATCGCCTTAGAAAAGCGTTTCCGGAAATACCAAGAGTCACCTACCGCCGTAATAGAAACTTTAAGGACCTGCTAGTGCATGCCAAAGTAAACCCTCAGCGCACCGCCTGCGTAATAACTTGCTCCCGTCCCAGATGTAAGACTTGCAAGCATATTCAAAATGATCTTAAAGGTAAAAGCACGGGAAGTGACTATGTCCATCATGTAAAATCAAGTTTCACTTGCACTAGTTCGAACGTTATTTACATGTTGGAATGTTCACTCTGTCACAAGCAGTACATCGGCGAAACTGGTCAACCAATTAATGTTAGATTAAATGGGCACCGCGCAGACACCGCCGCGAATAACCTGCCGAAGGCAGTGGCGCAGCATTTTAATATGACAGGTCATAACTTCTATGAACTGAAACTCTACATACTTCAAGGAAACTTCCGCTCGCCGAGGGACAGAAAATACAGGGAATCGTATCTCATATAGAGGTTCAGTACTCTCCAACCTACAGGCATAAACCTTTCAAAGGGAACTCGCCAGTCCATTAGATACGGTAGAGTGTTAACAAAGACAACAAAATGTTGAGGTATGCACAAGCTAACAATGTTTCTCCCAGAAAGTGTACTTTCAGGTGCGGAGCCCCCATCCAGTTCGACGAGAACAACGATGTTAAACAGTGTAGTTCCTTTTTTAGCACAAGCTTTCCGTGAAATGCATTGTTGGTGCGGCGCAGGTGGAGCGGGGTGGAGGGGGGAACACATGCCAGAGGAGCAACTTCTGTTCCGAGCCTGTGTTCCTTTTTTCATCCTGCTTTCTAGCACTGTGCACACAATGCATTTGCAAGATATGTACAAGGAGCGGATTCTTTGGAAGCTTTCGCTCTTCCCATTGATATTAGTCACGCTAACACCTGTCACCCTAATACCCCCCACCCAAACCCCCCCCTCCCTTTTTTTGTGTGTGTGTTCGCACGTGCTGCTCTTCTCCTCCTCTCTTTCTGAGGACGGGGGAGAGTGTGCAAAGGCGTACATAAACCAACGCTGGAGAAGGCAGTTGCCGCCCTGACGAAGACAAGTCCGCTTGTGGAAACGGCTCCCGCGACATTCCCTGTTTTAAATCGTACTTTGCGATTTGTTCATCGATTCAAGCATCCATCTTCCCCTGAGCTTCTCTTCTAGTTTGCATATTGTAACGGCATTTTCGTGTGAACTATAGTAATACCTTACTAGAGGCGTTTACCCATCCGCCAGCCACAAAATGTCTCCTCTCACAGGTAAACCAGGGGTTCATACAGGTGAAGCAGCGCGAAGGACAACCACGACAGGATAAAGAGCTGGACAAGACGAGCGCCGATTTCAAACTAAATTTTGTTGAACACCAAGCTTACATGTCTGATAGCAAATCACAAAATATCCACATCACAGCACAAGAACACGTACCCTTCTATCGGCGAGAGAAACACGCTTGACAAAATCATGGATAAACGGGCAAGACGGAACGCAGCAGTTGAAACCAGAACGTCGATTACAAAGGAAACGCACGCGTGCTCACAATAGCACCTTTAACATCCGGATGCGAACGGCATCAAATTTCGCTTTAGAAATCCAACACCATAAGGGTGAAGACTAAAGCATGGGTCGCTTACACACGTGGAACAATTCCTAGGAATGTAATACTCCTCGACAATTTCTCTGGTTCTCTTCTCACGGCTTCGATACAAAACACTCGTGTTTCTTGATACAGGTTTACACCCGCATTGTCTGTAACATAAGGCCAAAGACGTATTGGGAGAACTAAGATGGTTCCTGAGTCCGGTGTTTAGGCGCCTCTAGGTCTTGTCGGTATAGAGGTTTAGGCACCACTATGTCGCCAATTAACCCTCGGCCCTCAGTCCCCAGCGGCTACGAAGCAACTGACCATGGCGGCGGTCAGACCTGTGACGCAGCAGAGGGTGCTAAGAATCTCTGGGTCCGGATAGCCGCCACTGGAATCTGACCCTGGCAACGTTTAACGCAAGAACTATATCTAGCGAGGGAAGTCTAGAGGTACTGCTTGAGGAATTAGCGGGCATTAAATTGGATGTTATAGGGCTGAGGGAGGTTAGGAGGACGGGTGAAGCCTTTACACTGCTGAAAAATGGGCACCCTATGTTATCGTGGCCTGGAAGACAAAAGAGAACTAGGAGTGAGATTTCTGGTCAGCAAGACCATTGCTGGCAACATAGTAGAATACTATAGCATTAATGAGAGGGTAGCAGGTCTTGTAATTAAGCCTAATAAGAGGCACAAATTGAGGGTGTTACAGGGCTAGGCACCTACGTCCAGCCATGACGACCAGCTAGTTGAACGCTTCTATGCAGATGTGCAATCGGCAATGGCTAAAGATGCAGTACACTATTGTGATGGGAGACTTCAACGCTTGGGTAGGCAAGACGCAGGCTGGAGACAAGGCAGTCGGGAACTATGGCGCGGGTTGTAGGAATGACAGAGGGGACTTATTAGTAGAGTTCGCCGAGCGGAATAATTTGCGTATCATGAACACGTTCTTCCGCAAACGGGTGAATCGGAAGTGGACGTGGAAAAGCCCGAATGGCGAGCATAAAAATGAAATAGACTACACACTATGCGAGAACCCTGGCGTCGCGCAGGATGTGAAAGTGCTGGGTAGAGTTAGGTGCAGTGACCACAGGATGGTGAGATCTCGAATCGGGCTAGACTTGAGGAGGGACCGCAATACGCTAGTAAGAAAGACGCCGATCAATGAGCTAACTGTAAGACGGGAAGTCGAGGAATTCCAGATAACGCTTGAAAACAGATATTCAGCTCTAACAGACCAAGCAAACAATTGCGTTCAGGAAGTCAGCGATAATCTCACGCGGATTATCACGGAATGTGCAATAGAAGTAGGAGGTAAGATCGGTAGAGAGATTATTAGCAAACTTTCCCAGGAGACGAGAGACTTGATTAGAAAGCGACAAGGCATGACAGTATCAAATGCAATTGACAAGACAGAACTAGAGGAGATTTCGAAGGTAATCAATAAGCGTAAGACAGCGGACATACGAAAGTATAATATGGAGCGGATTCAACATGCTCTAAAGAACGGAAGGAGCCTGAAAGCGGCGAAGAGACGTCTAGGCTTAGGTAGAAATCAGATGTATGCATTACGAGACAGGCAAGGGAATGTGATCACAAATAGGGATGAGATAGTGATAATAGCCGAAGAGATCTCTACAGTTGTCGTGATAACGAGAATAGTGAACGGGGAAGCAGTTTAGAAAAGGCTGACATTACACCAGTACTGACAGAGGAAGTAATGAAAGCTTTGAAAGAGATGCAAGCGGGAAAGGCACCCGGTGAGAATCAGATAACAGCAGAACTGCCAAAGGATGGTGGGCAGATTATACTGGAAAAACTGACAAGCCTGTATACGCAATGCCTAATAACTGCGAGCATACCGGAATTTTGGAAAAATGCTAACATCATCCTAATCCATAAGAAAGGCGACACAAAGGACTTGAAAAATTACAGGTCGACTAGCTTACTGTCAGTCGTTTACAAGGTATTTACCAAGGTAATCACTAACAGAATTTGTGCCACCTTAGATTTCAGTGAACCTAAGGAAAAAGCAGGGTTTCGTAAAGGCTACTCAACAGTAGACCATATTCACACTATCAATTAGGTGATAGAGAAATGCGCGGAGTATAATCAACCCATATATAGCCTTCATAGATTACGAGAAGGCATTTGACTCAGTCGATACCTCAGCAGTCATGCAGGCATTGCGGAATCAGGGTGTAGACGAGCACTACGTAAGACTACTGGAAGACATCTACAACGGCTCCACAGCCACCATAGTCCTCCTTAAGGAGAGCAGCAAGATACCTATAACGAAGGGCGTAAGACAAGGTGAGACAATCTCTCCAATGTTATTAACAGCATGTTTACAAGAAGTATTTATAACGCTGGATTGGGAACAGGTTGGTGTAAGGGTTAATGGGGAATACCTCAGTAACCTCCGATTTGCTTATGACATTGCCTTGCTAAGTAACTCGGGAGATGAATTACAATGCATGATTACTGACCTGAAAGGGACCGACAACTGACCAGAACCTGCGATTAGATTCTGGCGGAAATGAGAAAAACCATGAATTATGGTGACAGATTCAAGTATACTTAATGGGGTTTGAGTAGAATTTGTATTTTTAAATTGAGTTTGAAAATCACAAAAAACGGGTATGTCGCGCAGCGTAGCCGTAGAGACTTCGTACTGCTATATGGAGTCTTCGGTTTGGTGTGCATAGTCAGATGCTCTTATACGCACCATAATTAGTGCTAAAAGTTAGAGCACGCATATTATTAAGCATTCCCGCTTTCTTCTTCTGTGCTGCCCATGCGGTACGAAACAAATAAGTTGACACAGCATGAGAAGCGGCGCTGCCTTCGCGGCGCAACCGTGGAACGGTCGCTGAAGGCTGCGACGTATGTGCGCGCCGTTTTTCCCTCGTGTGTGCGAAACCGGTACCGGATTGTACAGCGCGAATTCGCGAGTGAGATCACAAGCCATAGCAACATTGATTTCTTTATATTTAGGGCTTCACTAGTTTCCTTTTCCCATTGCGGCCTTATAATCGATATCAGCCTCACCTCCCACTGTTTGCAACTCTGTGGCCTGTAAAGACTCCATAGTCGGATTTTATATGTTTCGCGGCGTTTTCGGCGTTACTACTGGGTGATTAGGCACTCTGACCGGATAAGTTTTCAGTTGCACTGATAAAAGCAGGTACCACAAAAATTGGTTGTCGGTCACTTGAACAGGCAAAGTGTAACAGCGCGCCTTGAAATTAATATGCAGAAAACTAAAGTAATCTTCAACAGCCTTGGCCGAGCACTGCGTCTTGAGAGAGCTGGCGAGGCATTGGTAGTAAGTCAGTATATCACTTAGGCCAGGTAGTGACCCCTGATCCGAATCATGAGACTGAGGTGATTAGGAGGATCAGAATGGGGTGGAGTGCATTCGGCAAGCATTCTCAGATAATGAATGGAAACTTACCATTGCCTCTGAAGTGGAAAGTGTATAACAGCTGCATCTTACCGGTACTCACCTACGGGGCAGGAACTTGGGGGCTAACTAAGAGGGTTCAGCTTAAATTGAGGATCACGCAGCGAGCTATGGAACGGAAAATGGTAGGTGTAACCTTTAGGGACAAGAAGAGAGCGATGTGGGTTATGGAACAAACGCGTGTTAGGGACATCCTAATAGAAATTAAGGAGAAGAAATGAGCCTGGGCGGGCCATGTAATGCGAAGACAAGACAACCGTTGGTCATTAAGGGTACCAGAATGGATTCCTAGAGAAGCCAAGCGTAGCAGGGGGCGGCAGAAAGTTATGTGGGCAGATGAGATCAGGAAGTGTGCGGGGATAAATTGGGACCAGTTAGCACAGGACAGGGATAATTGGAGATCCATGGGAGAGGCCTTTGCCCTGCAGTGGGCGTAGACAGGCTGATGATGAAGATGATGTCGGCCAGACACCCCATGAACATGAGAACAAGGGATACTATAAACCACGCTACACATTCAGGGTAGGAACCTGAAATCGACTGGTTGATTAATGGCATATTCTGCCATTTTAACACGAGAGTGTTTTATGCCGGGATTCACGAACAAATCTGTGACGTCCTTCCGTAACAGAAGCAGTTATCTGAAAATTAAACACGCATTTGAGATTGCAAAAGTACCAGCCGCTGGGATTCGAATCCACAACCAACCAGAGGGCCAGGGTGCGGCGGCATGAGCTGGATGCGCTACCACGACGCCACCGACAGACTTCCAATGCAGAAGAAAACACGGGCTTTATATGTTTACTACACCACATTACAATTTGCATGTAATTGATGTTCCGTGAAATCAAACGTAATTAGCAAGCAAAATTGCTCTTAAATTAACATCGCCCCCCTTTCACTGTCCTCTTAGTTCTCAGCTGTGGTACCGTCACTTAGGAAGGACTCAGCGTAGCCCTAAACTGTCGCGTTCATGTGCGCGCCGGCAGTTAGTATTTCGGTAATTTCGACGCCTCTCTTGCTGCGCAGGCTTCGGCGTCCTGCCGGTGCGTCGCTTCAGCCAAGGACGCTACATGAGTTGTCTTGTATGACGCATATGGTAGCCAGTTCCGTTCTAACGCGCTTTAAACTAGGAACGCAAAGGCGGCCGTCGACAAGCAAAATATGCCCATTTCGCACAGCGAAGTATGCCTTCACAAAACGACCCGCCCACGACACTTCGGTTTCGCATGCAAAGTTTCACCGTTTGCGAGCGCTCTCGGTTTCTAGCAAGTTTGTGTAAGGCGCCGGTGCGTTCAGTGCAGGGTGTCCGGCGAAATGTGTAGTTTGAAAGCTTTCGCTTGTGTGCAACTGTCGAGGATGCCAGTACACTCACGAGGTGCCCTTGATGTGTACATGCAAGTGGTTGACATGTCCAGAGTACCCAACGCATCTCCCGTCCCTCGATTCGCCAGATTGCCACTTATGTGCGAAGACAGGTTTCACTTGCGTGTTATACCGATTCCTATGACAACATTTTTTGTCTGCCCCTTCATACACGGACGCGTCCGCAGAGCCGGGCAAATGGATCCCACTTCGTTTCTTGTCGTAAAAACGTCTACGTCGTGGCGGGATGCAACGTTCTTTAGGCGATGCGAGAGCCCGTGAATGTGATGGATGACCGCCAACCGGGTAAAGCCATTTATACGTGCTTTATTTTTTTTGGGGGGGGGGGGAGGGAGGGGGGGCGTCGACTCCAGCCCTCACAACCTCAAAGGCACTTTAAACAAGCGGTTCGAAGAGCAGCTCCCGGATACCCAGCTCTGTGGAGTTTCGCGACTTCCACACTCGGAGCCAAAAGATGCCGGCAAGACTCTTAACGCCAAGCGTGTGCATGAAAATGCAAAGCCGTTGTTGACAAGTGTAGAGTGGCAGGAATTGTACTTAAGAAGAGCTTTTATCCAACGAGGCAAATACTGCCAGCACACATGCGACCCGGCAGCACAATCCTCAAGTCCTAGAAATGGATGCAGATGTGGGGAGTTTCAAACGAAAACTTCAAACGTTGGCCTTGCTACTTGAACACCGTAAGCTCGTAAACTAAATTAAACCACTCTGTGGTTGAAATATTACTATTAACAAATAGTAGGTAATAGTCCCCATATCCCATGACTCTTAACCAAACCACAAAGCTGTTTCAATGGCTTTGTCCACTTTAGCCAAGAATGTACTGCCTGAGAGAGACACCACTTGGGAACCTATGAACAACCCGAAACGCTCTGCGTGGACGCCGTCTTCCCTGGAAATCAACCTGGACCGGAAGAAAAATATTAATTCTAAGATATTCCCAGAAAACACCCCATCCAGTCATGAAAGCTGACTTATCATTCTCATCCGATATGCACTCTCTCACGCTCTGCATAAAAGCACGCTGTGGCATGGAATAATACAAATCTTCGACGTGTATGCTAAATGCACTACAATCATCAGAGTACTCCTGACGTAGATATTCTACAACATGCTTGGAGCACTAAAGCGAAAGCGTCACTCACAAGTACACAGTGCAAGTGTTTCTGAAGGAAACCTGAGACCAAGAACAAAAAGTGTTCCTTTCAGAGACTATTGCTCTGAAAGGAATCTCAGGCTTATGGATTTTTCATGTGAAAAATACCTCCTTGAACAGACCTTTGCTTTGTTTTACCCCATTGGCTAGCTTATCAAGCAACAGTTTTTTAGCAGCGCCACAGCACGGGCTCTCACCTTACTTGGCTTGTCACGAATCTTAAGAAAGTTATTGTGCACAGCTGCAGTCCCTTTCATGTAAAAAGTGCCTTGTTCCATAACGACGAAGAACCCTTCTTTGTCCAAAACTACCCCTATGAGACCAGAAGTCAGGAACTCAAAGGACCGCTTTTCGCAGTGCGCGATGATTGACGACCGAACTTTCACACAGCATTCGCGCACTCAACGACCCAAGTGCTCCCAGAATCTTCGGGAACTTGAGCACCAATCTTCCTTGATCACGACAGCTGTTCTGCTGGAGGAATACGTGTAGGGAGGCAGAACATGGGTTTGGAACGAAACAACTTCTGTTTTGGTGGGATGGTCTTTCCGCTAATGTCCATAAATATACCCCAAAGTCACACCAGGTTTCTTCTGCAATTGCGTCCATGGAGGTATATAACAGTCTCAATAAACAACGAAAAAAGAAGCCGCGATGGTTCCCTCGGCATGATGCGCGGCTGCTGACATGAAGGACGCGGCGAGCGCAGCCGTGACATTTTCGATGGAGGCGGAAACCATATTCGCGACTCCATCTAAATGCTCGCCACCTAGAGGACGCTCCTGGAACCAGCCGATCCAAGGTCGACCTCGAAACGCGGCATGATATCGTATTACCGCGCGCTATAAAACAGCTCTATAGTTCCTTAATCGACGCCATGCCGCCTCGAAGCAGCCCGAAAAAGAAAGAATCCTCATGAAAAGACTTTTGTTGCGTGCCTATAGTGCGTGTCATCGCGACGCAGAGACAGCAACACGTCGTTTCATCGGTTCCCCAAAGAAGCAGACGACACTTCGCGCAGGGCAACATGGATTAGGAATTTGCGCATCGGCAAGAAAGTGACGGGAACTACGCTAGTTTGGTCCAGGCATTTCACTCGCGACGATTTCTTCCTCCCCGGTGAGTACACAGGTTGTGTGTGCGCGCGTTTATTATGATGTTCCCTTTTCGAAGAGCCGGAGTGTAGTTTAGTTTAGGCCAGCGCGTGAACAAAATAGCGACATAGTTTATACGTGTATATCTGGTGACGTTTTCTGAGCGTGCCTATGCTCAACTTGAACCGCGGTAACCTTATTGCTGAGGTACTTTTGCCCGCATGCATTGTAGCAAGTAGATATAAATCGAGCGCTTGCCTTCGTTCGCCGCCTTCGTCCCATGCGCGCGCTGCACCTCGTAATTTGTTTGGTGGTTATGGAGGTAACGTGTGATCGTTTAACGTAGCGCATTTGCATTTTGAGTTCATCTGGTGACAATTCCGGATTTATTGAGCTCGTTCCGACTTTTGAGCCCTCGACCTGTCCACCGCGCCTCTAAGTTTACCTTCCGGCACCGCGTGTATAACTGCACTCTTTTAACACGTTTACAAGTGACGCATTTGTACTCAATGGAGCAACACTGCGCACAAGTGCTTGCATCTTTCGGAGAGGCCTGCTACACATGGACACGTACCTGCGTTCTTCAACTTCAGGCTCGCTGGAAAGTCTCTTTATCCTTAAGAAAATCTGATGTGGGTCTCCGAACAAGTGCGACGTTTGAACGCACAGCGCAATTATTTCCGCTGTTTCGCCGCTCAAATCTTTTAGACCGATTAATATCAGATGTTCGGCAGGAAGCACCCTTTCGCATTCGCCGAAGCATCGTGATTCGAACTCGCAATCAAGAAACTTTAGCACAGCGCTAAGCGGAAGCGCGGCCGTGACCCTGGATATAGAAGCAATCTTTGTTCTTTCTCAGCAATGTTGCCAGATGAACCACTTTTTCTGGAGTTGCGAATAGGGCAGGGCACACGGTCCGCTTTTCCATGCGGTCGGATGTCCGGCGATGTGATCCGGCAGTCGTACAGGGTGTACCGGGGTGTTTTCGCAGCATTTGTTCCCTGGTACGGATGTCCGGACGTCAGTGCAGAATTTCTCGCCGTTGGATCGGATGACTGGACGATCGCAGCCAATGGCAGACGCGTGACGTCGCTCTGCTCACGGGTTCACTGCACCGCTATGATCGTCCAGCCGAGGCTACTGAGGCCTTTGCCGGTATCGCCGAACTCTCGTAGAAAATGTTGATTATGATTTGTTTCTCGCCCGTACTAAATGCTTATTGAGTAGTGTTATCTCAATGTGAGCCAATCTGCAAAGCAACGCCCGTTTCCAAACCACTCGAGAGATCGGAAGCAGCCGGGATGTGAATGTAAACAAACGTTGGCAAGGGCCACCTCACCGAAGCAGCTCACTTCGTTTCTGCCATAGCGCTTCATTCGCATCGAGGTTTGAAGAAAAGAAATTTCATGCGTTAAGGCACGAAATAGGAGTGTCAATGTTAATCGTGGGTAAAAATGAGAACTTTGTGAAGACCTCGTGTTTGAGAGCGAACGACGACGGCTGCGGCATCGGCAGCTCCCCAGATAGCACACAAAAGATTTATGACGTCTTCGAAACGGATAGCGGAGACCTTAGCGACGTTTTTTCGACGGCACGCATAAGAAGCTTTAGTGTAGGAAAGGTCGTTTTTCTCGTTTAATGTCAGGCTTGTTGCACATATACAATCGTTTCCTTAACGTCTTCGAAACGTCTTGAAAAAGCTGGTCATTTCGACGGATTAGACGAGACTCCAATGATCCCATTTCTCGGGATTTCTCAATCCATTTGAAGACTTACTAAGAACAGCGTCTAAAAACTGTTCCTAAACATTAACAGTAACCTGAAAGAAGCGGGAATCGTATCCGCGAACGGGGTGCGCCTACCAAAATTTTGGTCAGGTTGCCACCCTCAGAACATATAAACGAGATTCTGACCCCTAGACCAAATGCCCTAGGGGTACAGATGACCTCAAGGCATTTTTTCACCCCTGAGGCATTGTCGCCTCTGTCAGTCAAGTGAAAAAAAAACATAGAGATGCACGCATTGACATTATTCAATTTTCACTTTTTACTTTCGAACAAACCGTAATCAGTAATACATAAAAGCACACTCACATCGCTAATTTGCAAATTATGAGTCCACATCAGTGGCGTAGGCTGACCGGGCTCAAGCCCCCACCCCCCCCCCCGAAATTTTTCCAGCCCACTGCCTATCTACGCTGGCCTATCACATGTACGAACAAAGGTGCCCATTTTGGGAAGGTGCGGCTATGGGCTTTCGCGTCTCTGCGTTGGGCTTAAAAACGAATAACGCGGCTCTTTCAACTCACAAAAGAAGTTCACTTGTCATTCTATGGCGAGGAAAGTTGCAGTTTGTCTGCAGGAAACGGTGGTGGCAAACGAGGGGCACCTGTCATTTATCGGCAAAGAGTGCTGCGATAAGAGCCTGAAAGGGGAGCTTGCAGTCTTTGCAGCACATCGCCGCAGCAGGCAGACGCTTCTGCAATGTGTTGACAATAAGCGCTCTGCGGTTATGGAAGAATATTGTGGGTCTGCGTACCCGGAAGCAAGCGTGGTTTTCCTGCGAGTGAAACGTTTGCGGACTAAGGTCATCGAGCTAGCGAACCAAGCACAAAGTAAAGTACGCCGCTGTTCCCCGTGCGACGCCTTCCTCTGTGCCGCCCGATCCTTGTTCCCCTCTTATTCCTGTTTATGCGGGGCGCTGACGCTTTTCGTGCGTTGTATGCGGTCGTGTGTGGAATATGTTATGCAGTGCATACGTTTTTTTTTCTTTTTGAGCAGTGGCCCTACATGGGTGGCCCTATACAGAGGTTCGTTTTCGTCATTTTTCTTGACGACTTACATATGGTCGCAGTGTACACTCACGGCGTGTCCCCCTCCGAAGACGATACCGCAGAGAGAGAGGAATTTTCAACCAAACTTGCAACTGCACAGCACTGCGTTGCAGTGTTATCCACAAGCAAGCAAACTACGGAATAACGAGTCGACAAAAAGACCACGCTGCGGTTCATCGCCGACCGTGCACAAGGGTTAACAGCTCCGCTACCAGCAGGCGGTGGTCGCGACATTCATTCAAGAAGGGTGGCCATATTCGTATCGTCGCTTTCGCGGCAATATGTCTCAAGGACAGCAGCAGCTCTCCGTCTTCTGGAAAAGTTCATTTTCGCAGCGCCAACAAATGAGCGAGACCTCAAATGCTAAGCCCTTTTCCTGAACTGATTTGTACTTACATGATACCTTATATCCTCTGACAATACAGTGGCTTTGTAATGTGCCTGTCTGGATTATATGTGAATTCTCTGATAACACATGCGGTCATACGATGCCTTATTATTTTCAGCAAGCCAGGAAATTCAAATCATTTCATTTCTTGAATACAATATACAGCCGTTGTAAACATAATACAGGAAATAACTACAGTCGCCGAGACGATTGATCGATCAATCAGTACTTGAGACAATCTATGAGCGGCCAATGGGAAAATAAAATGAGAAGAATCTCTTTATACCAATATCTTTTTCGGTTACAGTATCTGATCGAACAACTCGAATAGAGAAGGCTACGTCTTCAAGCTAAAGTGCAAATGAGTTCCATGAGGAAAAAAGAGGGCAAGAGAACGGGGACAAACACAAAATACGTACAAAGGACAGGCATTCCAAGCATGCAAAACAAACTTGCCCACGTCGAGCCTCTGCTCGTTCAAGTAAACAGATTTGTCAGGACTTTTTATTTTGAAGAAACTTGTGTTTAGATTACGAAATAGGAAAATTTCGCGCAACTGTGAATTCAATTCCAATTTAAAGGTCCCAGAAAGTCCTGCAATTATTCGCAATTGGAATAGTTACAAGTGAAGGTTGTATGCACTGCCATTATTTGTTTGCTTGGTGCGCGGAATCGGGGACGAAAATATAGCATGTCTGTAACACGTCTGTAACGCTGAACGGGATATTACTTCTCTGTTAGGCAGATGGCAACTCACTATTTTTGGACCTCGTTTAGTAAGGGAGCCAAAAGAGTTATTTACATTAGCCCCCATGTTTTTCAGCAGCGACCTAAGTGACAGCGAAATAAGAAAAAAAAACGTACAAAGCCCGATGAAGGTCATAGGGAAAATATTACCAGGCGTATAGGCGAGCGTGTAAGAACCATCAGAAAGCTCTCCTTTACAAACTTTTTTTTAGCCTTGATGTGTATAAATCGACCGCTAAGCATGTAATATTGTGTACTCTGCGTATGAGCGGTCGCGTAAGGTTAAAACATGACGTTTCAGTTTGCAAAAACCAATGAGATACGGCTAGTAGTAGTTGACAATCTAGTATTTGTCGATGCTGGTGTTGCAGCAAGTGAGTACGTTTGTGAACTTCGTAAGTTGAGAGCTTATTGGGGGGGGGGAGGGGGGCACGAACGTCCTTGATACAGGAAATATTGGACCTAATACCGATCCTTCTGCCATTGTGACGCCCCGAGGGGCGACACAATCCTATTTTTCGGCTGCCGCTGCAGTCAGAGAATCGCTGGGGCTTTAGTTACCGGCGAGCTTTGCGGAAACCTCGCTTTGACAGCAGAGCTGACGTTTGCGCAGCGGCCCCAGATGAGAGTGTGCATTAGGCGGCGACCTTGGAGACGACAGAATGCCGACGCCTAAGTGAACCCAGCGTGCTCATAAGTGCTTGAACAAAGCCAGCGGAGCTTCCCCGGTATGTTTCGATCACTGCGCAATGCAGTAAGAAGAACTGCTTCTCCGACGCGCACATCTGACCGGCCACAAACGAGCGACTGCCGACAGGCGCATCTTTTCACCGGGCACTTCCAGCGTGAGGGCGCCTAGACGGTGCCAAACTGCTTGCACCTGGAGTGTTTCGGAATCGAAGCGGTGGTAGGTAACGCTCGTTACCGTAATCTGTACGCAAGTGTCGCCGGTTAGGCTGTCCAACGTCCTGTCCGAATGTCGACTTTTCTGTGTATGTTTATATTTATTTTTGGAGAGGAGCTCGTACTGCGTTCCACTGTGGAGGCGAGTCCCCAACAATAGTCCCGCGGCGGGTTGGACTCGTGCGATTTCTACCGGCGACGATGCCGTAGACAACCATTGGATAGACGCCCTGGTGAGGCGGGGCTGTCAGGGAGAAAAACTCGTCTCGGGACAGAGGACAGGGCGGAATTTCGGAGAATCGACAGACTCGAAAAGAGGCAGTGACCTTCCGTCATCCGAAGGAGTACGCTTCTTTTGCGATCCCTCGTGCGAGCCTGGCCGTTCCGCTCTCCAGCCTCGGAGAGACGATGTAGTCTTCGCGAGAGCATGATGAGAGCAGCAATGGTGGGGGAGAATCGTGAGCTACGGCGACTTCGAGGTTGACATCCAAGTTTCTAACAAATCACCAGTCCACAGACCGGCGACGAGACCTATGCGCCGATGGAGCCCACCCAGGTAAGCGTTCCTTTTGTTGTGGCTTCGGACATTGCGTACTGAAGACATTGCGCCGTTAGTTTATGAGCTGTTTTACCCATAGTATCGGCCGTTCATTGACGAGCTTATTTGCCCTGTTAATTCCTTGTTGCACTATGCGTTTACGTTGCTCTTTGCTTGCCTTGCATCATTACGTTGGCTACTAATTGTTAATAGTATACTTTCATCATGTTCAGATATTAAATTCCATGTTTTGTTGACTTAATTATGCCTTGCTAAAGGAGGAGCAATCGTAATTCTTAATACCTCAGACTACATTCAAGAAGGATACCGACAACTCACTGATTCCAAATTTTACGAGCGCCCTTCGGGAGACCCAACAACTCAGTACACGAAAACTGTAACATCGGAACTAGATATGTTATTAGACAAAGGAAAAATAACGCCCAATTAATATAATTCAATGTGGCCAGCCAACCCCATTCCCGGTCGGTTTTACATGCTCCCCAAGATACACAAAGCGGGCAACCCAGGACGCCCAATCGTATCCGGCATTGGTACGATAACGGAACCTATATCAGGCTACATATACAAACTAACAAGACATATCCCTACAATACTAGACTCATATGTCAAAGACACGACCCACTTCCTCGGAGAAATTTCAAACATATATGTGCCGGAAGGGTCATTCCTGGTAACTCTCGATGTATCCTCCCTTTACACAAATATCCCGCATGAAGACGGAATAGCTGCTCTAATCAACATGTACACGCTTCACAGACAACCAGATACTCCAGACGACCACGCGATTGCAAGTTTAGCAAGATTAGTCTTGGAACTCAATTCGTTTGAATTCAACAATGAATATTTTAGACAAATTAGCGGAACCGCTATGGGCACCAAGATGGCATCTAGTTATGCCAATGTCTTTATGGGACAACGGGAATCAAGATTTCTCTCTCAATCCCCCCTGAAACCACTTTTGTACAAGAGGTATATAGATAATATCTTTGTCTGGACGCACAGCGAGGATGAACTGATAGAATTTATAACCTCTTACAACTACGCACACCCGAATATTAAGTTTACCCACTCCTACTCTCGAGCTAATATTAACTTCCTTGACGTCACTGTGAAAATTGAAAACGGCCAACTATGAACAAAACTGTATCGGAAACCTACCGATCGACAACAATATCTCCACTACCACAGCGACCACCCGCGCCATTGTAAGAACAACATTCGATACAGCCAAGCACACCGTTTCAAACAAATCTGCTCAAAAGATGAAGATTTTGACTCGGCCGCCCTAAGTCTAAAAACAGTCCTTCACAAACAAAAATATCCACGACGTGTTATCGACGACGCAATCCAGAGGGCCAAAACACTGAACCGACAAGACCTGATTTCGAACTATCCCACACAACGCGACTCTCAACGTACAAACCTGTGCTTAACGTACAGCAAGAATTTCCACAATGTAAACAAAATCCTAAGGCGGCACTACAACATTATAGAACAAAGCGAGCGACTTAAGCGTGCATTTCCATCCGCCCCTTGTGTTACCTACAGACGATCACGTAACCTCAGGGACACGCTTCTACACTCGCGATTAAATATGTCACGGCCACACAACGGATGCAGGCCATGCCTGAAACCAAGGTGTCTTGTCTGTAAGGCAATGCAGCAGACGAGTACTGCTAACAGATCCCAATCACAGTACTCTGGGAAAATTCGCGGTAATTTAACATGCGATTCCTCAAATGTTATCTATCTGCTGGAGTGTACTGTATGTAGAATGCAGTACATAGGTCAAACAGAAACCTCATTCAGGCTCCGCTTCAGGAACCACCAAGCCCATGCTAGATCTATTCCAAATCTACCTCTCTCGAAACTTCTAAACCTCCCAAATCATTCATTCGATAAACTAACAGTGACACTATTAGAAACGGACTTCAAGTCAAAGCGAGAACGTGAGTAACGAGAATCACATCTAATATACCAGTTCAAAACAATCGAGAAAGGTATAAATGAAAATCCAGGAGCCATCGCAACAATAAAATCACTGGCAAGCGTTTAACCTGTGGCACCGTATGTACAGCGAGAATCGCACCATTGAAATATGATGTGTTTTTGCAAATCTGATCATGTAAACCTATTTGATGATCTTTTCCCTTTTTCCTTTTTTTACTTCCTGACCATTCATCTTTTACCTGTCTTATTCTAATTATTTCTCTAAATCGTTCCCTTTTCTTCCCTCTGGATGTCGCCAAACGTGCAGGCACGCCTGTGCACGTTTTTGCCCCTCCAGACGCAGACTTGTAGACGCCATCGCCATTGACGTCATTGCAATTGTACTCGCCGACCCCCACCCGTTTTCTTTCTTCCTTCGTTTTTTCGGCCCTTTTTTCTTTTCTTTTTTTTTTGACATCCACATTCCTGAGGGGGCCCTGAACTACAGCACTGCACGGGCCGTGATTTTCGGTCCGGGCCCGGCGCGAGCCCGCCACTCGCTGAAGTTTGCCCGCCCGAGCCCGGCCCGGTGAATAAAAGTGAGGCCCGCACCCGGCCCGAGCCCGGAAAGAAACTTTACCTACCCGGCCCGGCCCGGCCCGACTGCAAATCAGGCCCGACCGAGGCCCGAGCATAAAATTTCGAGCAAAGAGTTTTGGGCAGCAAGAATGGACGTCTTCTTGTCGCATGCTTGGTTAACAAGTGCATTTTAACCTTCATTTATTAAGTACCAGGAACAACGTAATGCGGAAATGTTTTGAGCAACGATAATGGGTGCGAAGAAAATTTATTGATCAGAGGTATAGTGTAGCTATTTTTTCTACATACGACGAAGACGACGACGAAATGCTTCTCTTGTAGAACGCATTTGGCCCGTCCCTCTGTTTTTCTGGACTTCTCGCTGCGTTTGCACGGTCCACCGCCCGCTACATCGCGGCGATGGACGTAAAACTTCCCGAGACAAGATCCGGTTCCGGTTCTTCTGCGGGAATCGCTTCGAGGAAGCGTGGAAGTACATCGAGCGACAGCGAGGACACGGAGCTGCACTCCGCCTCAGGTGACGAGTCCTCCGAAGACGGCTTTGAACCTGTCTTGCACCGCAAGGCCAAACGAAGAGCTGTTAACACTTCTTCGGCGTCAAGTTCGGCTACTGTGAAAACTAGGCCTCAGCGATGGCCTCACTCCATTCTGTTCGTGCCAGAGAACGCTGCTGACAATCTGCGCATCCTGAACATGCAAGCGCTGTCCTTATATCTTGAAAACACCGTGCCCAACGAGATCAACGACGTCCGACTAAACACAAGCAGGAACATCTTGGCCATCGATGTGATCAACCCGCCGCGCTGAACACCTTGCAGCGTGTGACGCAGCTGGGTAACATCATGGTGCGATCTATTGTGCCAGCGGGGGACGCAACGGTGACAGGCGCGTCTATGACATTGACACTGAAATACCCAACGCCGACTTTCCGCTTCTCATCAAACCAGCCAGTGAACACAACGTCATTGTGCGGGTCAGCCGCCTTGGTAATACATGCAGTGTGAGGATAACGTTCAAAGGTGACTGTCTTCCTTCCTGCGTGAAGGTTGGCCACTTTCGCCATCAGGTACGAGCCTTTATTCCGAGGCCTGTGCAGTGCTTGAACTGACAGAAGATTGGCCACGTGAAAGGTGTTTGCACAAATGCCGCGGTGTGCCCTCAATGCGCCGAGCCTCACTCAGAAGACAACTGTAGTGCAGCTACGATGAAGTGTCCCAACTGTCAGGGCGATCACTGTGCCTCCTCCAAGGACTGCCCCCGCATCAAGAAAGAGATCACAGTCCTCAAACAAATGGTCAGAGACAGCTCGACCCACACAGAAGCTGCTGGAAAAGTCCGGCGAAGAAGACGTCGAAGATCGTCACGACGACAATCATCATCTTTTCAAGAGAACCGGCAAACAGACCTGTCATCAGCAGAACACCAGACGCACGTTTCCAGCACCCCAAAGACCGATGTTGGAAAGGGAAGATCTGGCAGGCCTCTGTCCACAACGGAATGGCCACCGCTGGCGCCTCTAAAACCTGCAGCAGAGCTACCACAGAGGTCGCCAACAGTGCAACACAGCCTGGCATCTGAGAAGTCGCAGAATACAGATAAGGAAGTTATCGCTCTTCTAAGACTCTTAATGCCATTCGCGTGTTGCTGAGCAACATGTACACACCGTCTGCCAGAAGTGCTCTTCAAGTGCTGGACGCTCTGAGTCCGGTGCTAGCAGCCTTAGAATAGACCCATCACGGCCCATCAGCCACTGTTCTTCAGGAATGAGGTTCGAAATGCAGCAATTTTTCAGTGGAATGCCCGCGGTCTGAGATCGCGCATTTCAGACTTCCGTCGCTATTTGTATGTCAATATGTTTCCCATTATTGTCATTTGCGAACCGAACTTAACGAACTCGATAAGGCTATCTGGATATGAATCATTCCCTTCGTCGACTGTCGACGAAAACAGCAAGGTTTTGGTGTTTATTCGATGTGACCTCACCTATATTTATCACTCAATACCAGCTAACGACGAAAATCAATACGTAGGCTTAACAGTAAAGAAGAAGAATTTTACATTCACTGTTGTGGGCGCCTACTTATCGCCGTCAAGTCGATTTGACCACAAACGACTACGTGATATTCTCTCCTCATCCTCTGGTCGGTGGGTCGTCATCGTCGATTTCAACGCGCACCATACACTCTGGGGAAGTTCGAAGATCAACGCGAGAGGCAGAGCTATGGTATCTTTCGCATCCAGTAAGGAGCTATGGCTGTTGAACGACGGAAGTCCTACGTTCCTACGTGGCGCCACGTACAGCAGCTGTCTTGACTTGGCATTTGTCTCACGAAGCCTTGTCAGACGTGTTAGGTGGCTTGCGGACATAGAGACGCACGGAAGTGACCATATCCCGACATGTATCACGATCAATGGATTGGTTCCTACTAAAATACGAGATACAATTCAAAGAGTGGACTGGACCAAATTTTAATCCATCATGGAAGAACGCTGCGAAGCCAATACACCATTTGACTTGGAGGAGGAAATAAGAACCACAATGCACGACTATGTGCGTACTCTCGCATGCTGCTTAAAACCGACACAGTTCGATTTTGAATTGGAAAGACTTCGAGCAATCCGGCGGCGTGCTGAAAGAAGGTACCGACGTACGAAAGGAATAGAGGATTTACGTACCGCTATACGCACGCGAAACAAGATCCAGCGTAGGTTAGACAAGCTGGAATCGCAATGTTGGGCTGCCTTCAGTGAGTCACTAGATCCTCGCAAACCTTTGTCACAGCTGTGGAGGACAGTGCGAGGTCTCCGGACACCACCTGCGCAGCGGTTCCCATTCAAGGCCCTAGCCCTCTCACAAAAGAGACTAGATACTGACGTGGCACAAGAGTTTTGTACCAGAATAGCTGGCCAACATCTTGCTCCCAGCAATATACCGCCTTTAAGGAGCTCTCCCCTACCAGGTGATCACCGCATGGACCTACCGTTCTCAATGCACGAACTTCAGGCTGCCTTATCTTTGTGCGGACGCACATCAGCGCCTGGACCTGACGGCATTTCCTACCGAGCTCTCTGTCATTTAGGTGAGCGAGACAGACTTTCTCTCCTTGACCTGTACAATAGCTCCCAGAGAGATATTACTCTTCCCATCAGCTGGAATACAAGCCGCCTCGTGCCACTGCTCAAGGCTGGCAAGTCACCTCTGGAACTCTCATCCTACCGCCCGATCGCTTTGGCAAGTTGCGTGGGCAAACTCATGGAGAGGATGGTCCTAGCACGCCTGGAGTGGTACTTGGAGTACAACAACTGCTACCCAGATGCCATGGCGGGTTTTCGTCGAGGCCGATCGTCGATAGATAACGTCGTCGATCTGGTCACATAGGTTCAGCATGAGAAAAGCCGTAAGCGTCTCTGTGCTTCCTTATTCCTCGACGTCAAAGGGGCATATGACAATGTTACTCATGAAGCAATCCTCTCTGCTCTCGAAGAGGTAGGAGTGGGTGGTCGGACGTTTCGCTGGATACGGAGCTATCTCTCTATGCGTTCTTTTTTTGTAAGCACCGAAGATGACCGCACTTCTCTACATTACAGCTGCCCCGGTGTTCCCCAGGGCGGTGTACTTAGCCCTGTGCTATTTAATATCACATTAATTGCTTTGCTTCAGCACGTTCCCACCACGGTCAGGCTGTCAATGTACGCTGATGACATCTGCGTATGGACGTCAGCAGTGACGCGGTTACAGTTGCGAGCAAGAATTCAAAGAGCTGCTAATGAAGCTGCTATCTACCTCCGTAGTCGAGGCCTAAAAATTTCCTCCGAGAAATGTGCACTGATGCCCTTTACGCGCAAATCTGACTCACTACACGATAATGATAAGTGGCCAAATCATACCCTATGTTCGAACATAAATTTCTCGGTGTCATAATTGACAGATTATTTGTCATGGAGCCCTCATGTATCGTACATGAAAAAGCGGTTGACGGGCATCTATCACTTGTTCAAGTTCTTCTGTGGAAAAGCATGGGGAATGTCGACACGTGCTATGCTGCAGCTATACAGGGCGCTTTTTCTCGGCTTTCCGCGATACAGCTTGCAGATATTACGAACACGGGCAAAACAAGTCTACGTACAATACAGAGTGTGCAGGCTCAGGCGCTCCAGATCTGCCTAGGCCTACCACGGAGTGCATCGACAGTGGCGACAATAGCAATCGCTAGAGACCACCTCATCAAGGCCCAAATTGACATGGAAGCGCTGAGGACACATATCAGGCACCTTGCCAGGACCCCTCGGTACCACCTCTCTTCTCTGCCAGTGGGCAGACCACGCACCTCTTTCAGCTAAACGATAACAGTACATGGTGACTCGTTACCAACTTCTTTCACCCCTGCTGCGAGACCTTCAATTCCTCCATGGTGTCTCGCTCAGCCAGAAGTCAACCTGGCAATTCCTGGAATTGAGAAAAAAGCCGCTTTATCATAACCAGCGCTTAAACAGCTTATGTTACTTGTATTGTATGAGAAGTAGCGGGACTCTACGCATATCTGCACAGACGGATCAGTGCTTCCAGACAGTTCCGCTGTAGCAGTCGTGATGCCCGCGAAAGTTAAAACCTTAAAATTTAAGACGACTCATCCAACAACATCGACGGCAGCAGAGCTCGCAGCGATGCTTACTGCCCTTTATTTCATCAGAGATGAAGCGCCACACAAATGGACGCTTTTCTGCGACTCCAAGCCGGCATTGCAGTCCCTATTGTCTCCTCTACGCCGCGGACCACATGAACAGCTGGTTTTCCAGGCAGTAGCGCACCCAGGATCTCTGCCAGGGGGGTGGGGGGGTTCAATTTTTCCCGAAGGGCCTGGCATGCGATCACACAGTTGTTGCGTGTGTAAAAAAGTAAATAAAATGTCAAGTGATAGTAACAGCAATGATGATGATTATTTTTATTATTTTTTTCGGCGTTTTGCGGAGACATTAGCACCACATTCTTCTAGGACATAGGAGCAGTTACGGAGTGGGAGAGGGGTTAGGTCGGCCTCGGGGGGGGGGGGGGGTTTACAACCCCCGAAGCCCTCCCCGTCGGCGCGCCACTGGTTCCAGGTAACAGAGATGCGGCAACATACAGGGAAGGCAGGCCACATTATATCTTTTCAGTGGCTTCCAAGTCACTGCGGATTTACAGGCAATGAACGGCCGATCAAGCCGCCCGTTCTGCTCATGATATGGACCTACAAGTACCCATACCATTGTCGAGGACGGACGCGGCACGGATGCTCCATCTGCTTGCTCGCAAGTGTATTGTATCGCAATGGGGTGGCACACATTTCACATATTCCCGACTTCACTCTCACAATCCGACGTTAAGCCTTCGAGTCTCACCCAAGACCTGCCGAGGAGAAGCCACGCTCCTATACCGACTATGGTTGGGCGTCGCTTTCACAAAGGCATGTGCGTTCCCCATAGGGATGGGCGACACCGCAGCCTGTGACCACTGCGGTCACGAAGAGTCAATTGGGCACATTTTATGTGACTGCCCACGGTACAGTGCAGAGAGGCAATTCCTTCAGCATGCACTGAGCAAGCTGGACGACCAACCACTGTCGGAAGAAAGCATTCTACGACATCGTCTAGACCTCACGTCGCAGAAGAAGGCCATGCACGCGCTACTGTGCTTCTTGACATCTACCGGCCTTCGTGAACGTCTCTAAGTGGAACGTTCTTTGCGTGTGTGTGTGTGTGTGTGTGTGTGTGTTATTTGTTGTGCTTGTCTGAAATCTTGTACCCTCTATCGCTGTCATCTTTCTAATCCCCCTCCCTTTCTCCCCAATGCAGGGTAGCAAACTGGAGTCTAATATCTGGTTAACCTCCCTGCCTTTCTCTTCATTTCTCTCTGTCTCTCTCTACATATTCAGATAGAGATCATCCAGAGAGTTTTCTAACATATTGTGACAGCCAAACTACTTTGTAACATGATTCTAGCTTTAATAAAAAGCGTAATAAAAATGAAGTTGACAGGGAACACACTACAGGTTCTCGAACTTGTCTTTATTGCACCGTCTATCAAAAAGCATGATCTGCCAACAAATCAAATCGCACACCATTCTAGATATTTAACATCAGTCCTCAGTATTGTAGTAGCTTGCCTTAATAAGAAAAAGATGGAAAACAAATTTATTAACGGTGTTTTAAATACGCAAACTTCGATATACATCTGTAAAAAACTGAGTCTATACATGGGTAGACGTATGTACCAGCAAAAAAAAAAAGAAAAACGAACTGTGATATGATACTCTCATATCACGTCACGCTATACTGCGCGTATTTAGTCTTTGTACTTTCGCGGCAGAGTTCCAGTTGCCTTCCTACATGTCTTTGTGCAAGAAAATAAAATTCTCGAGAGATTCTTGCTTTTAGCACGTCCGGCGCTCGTTCATCACATAACCTGCCACGCTGAAGTTTCTCTCACTACTCGCACTGCATGGTTGCAGCGACGCACAAGATCTGCTTTGATGCACGTGTGCCAGTGCGAGATTAACGTTACTTGTTCGTTCTCCCAGCGTATGCTTGACTTCAACACTCACCTACTCAAAGTCATCGACAAACGCGCTATTCGTTAACGTGATGATCATTAAATTACCCATATATGCTAAGAAAATGTAAACAAGCCCCCCCCCCCCCCAAAAAAAAAACTCGACAGATGACTGGAAAATTCTACAAGCAACACGTGGAAAACAGAAACCCAGATCCACTTATTGTAAGCGGAACTGGCAACTCTGCTTCTAGGTTACTCGATCCTCATGTACCCACAAGGAGTACCTTCAAGTACCCACAATAAGCAAGAGAAAACCAGTATTTAATCCTTCACATTGCTCGTTCCGCATAAAAGCCATAAAGTTCAAAACATGCGGGAAGTATATCTATACACAAAGCATGTGGAACCATCTCAAGAATGCACGAAAGAGCAAGCCCGGCCCGACCCGAGCCCGTAACCTCATACCCGGGCCCGACCCGAAGCCCGGAGCTTCAGGCCCGAGCCCGGCCCGGGCCCGCAGTGAAAACAACTTTACCCGGCCCGGCCCGTGGGCCGAGCCGAGCCCGGGTTTTCGGGCAGGCCCGAGCCCGTACAGTGCTCTACCCTGAACTATACTCATGACTGTTGGGTCCAGCCACGAAAACCTCTTCGTAAAGAAGGGAAGGGGGGGGGGGGTGAGATGGATCTCGCATATGACGAACGTCGTCTACGTTACTTCCACTCGTCGGTCCGTTTCTTTCAGGTCCTCTATCCTTCCAGTGCTTCCTCTTTTCTCTTCTCTTATTATTATTTCCTTTCTTCATTTTTTTTAAGGAAAAGCTCTCTCAGACAAGTATAAATAGAAGCGGGTATACAAGCATAGGCATTCCTGATGAAGGCCGGTCTCGGGCTGACACGTTGAATAAACGCTTTCCGCATTTTTGTTGCCAGTTCTGAGGGTCTACTACTCATCTCTGTCTTCACGCCTCCGGCCCATTCAACACCATGACTGCTATATATATATATAAATATAGCTCGGAAAGAAGATTTCCCTGAGCCCGAATAAATATTTTCAAAACAAGAGATTCACACGATTAACAAAAAGAATATAAATTTACTGACGTTGCGGCCGGTGGACCGGCCTTCATCACAGTAAAAATGTGTTGCAGAGCACCCTCCCTTTCAGGGTACAGGAAGGGGAGAGAGTGCGGCTACAAAGGCGTATGTCTGTACAGGGAATGGCTACGAAGTCTCCCTGGAAAGAACACGTGATCGGCTGCGGCGAGTCACGAAGCGACCCCGTAGCCTCTCAATTAACAGCAAGGCGGCACACATGCAACCCCGAGGGATTCTGCTACCTGTAACGCAACTATAAAGCAACTCTATATTGTAAAAATGGCAATCACCACAGCAGTAATGACAAAAAAAGGATAAAAAACAAAAACAACAAAAAGAAAACAAAAAGACTGATTTATTGACAAACGGCCGGAATATCTTGCAATGAAAAAACATAAACCATGAATGAAGAAAAATGGAAATAAAATGACAGATATAAATAAAGTTAAGTGTGAAAGAACGCATTGTACTTGTTAGAAATGGCTTCCTCATAATGGCAATGCCCAAGACACTCGGGAAACATGTGAGTTTACCCGTGTTTTCAATAATGCCCGAGGTAGCAGCTTTGAACTTATAAATGAGGTAGGACTCACGAACCTCGCGGATCCTGAGCGTTGTTCGTTTCTCCTATTGTCCTCGTGTATGTTGCGCTGTAACCAAGTGAAAAAATGAATCCCAACCAACTGGCCCAACTTGCCGTTTTCCTCGCGGTCGTGGTGCGTCCGAAAGCCCGATTCCAGTATCATTGCCTTCAGGTCGCTAAATGAATGGCCGGGAAGGTAAGCACGTGCACCTTCCCGTTCCCGGCCATTCATATATATATATATATATATATATATATATATATATAGGTCTATAGGTCTTCGGTCTCCCCAGTAAACTTGATTTGATGCAGCTACTGAAGCTATCACTGCCGTAATTTTATGTCACTCATGAATATTATACTACACACATTACTCATTCGTCATTTAATTTCGATGAATTGCCATACTCGGCATGCAGAAATCGAGTGATACACGCGATACACACCTAGAGGGCGAGACTGTTCTTCGAGGTGTGCTTATGTGCTGACTGCATATTCAGTGTGAAAGGGACCCTGCAACACTTTTTGAACACACTGAGCAAACGGTGCCAGTCAGTCGTTGAGGCTTCTGTGAACACGTGAGTCACACATTATTATGATGCAAGCAGGAGTGCATTTCCACTTTTCTTTTAAATAGAGTAGGACATCGCCTGCTGTTGTTTTAACAAGTGGCGTCACTAGCAGCATCGTCCCACAAATTGTCCGCTCTTCTTTCAACAAGTAACGTCACTGGCGCCACCGACTAGGTCTATCCGATTGATTGATTGATTTGTGGGGTTTAACGTCCCAAAACCAGTTCTGATTATGAGAGACGCCGTAGTGGAGGGCTCCGGAAATTTCGACCACCTGGGGTTCTTTAACGTGCACTGACATCGCACAGCACACGGGCCTCAACATTTCGCCTCCATCGAAATGCAGCCGCCGCGGCCGGGATTCGATCCCGCGACCTTCGGATCTGCATCCGAGTGCCATAACCACTAGACCACCGTGGCGGGGCCTAGGTCTATCCGCTCACCTCGGTTTTCTTGAAGGCACGTACTGAGATAGCCTTTATTTTTTTAATGAAAAATGAAGAAATAAAACATTCCAGGCTAGCTTTCCATCATCGTAAGTTGAGCGAATGCTATATCTGCTTCAAGCAATGTAGTCCACGCCCTTGTGATATTTGTTGGAAAGAGGAGCAGGCGAATTACAGCTGTGTTCGAAACCAAACTGGAAATTCCCTGTTACACGCGGATATATAACATTTGGCTCACACGTTCACCGTAACCTACACGACTGTTTGGCATCGAGATTCCGGATGTTGCAGGGCCCCTTTAGCAATTTGGACTTCGCGCGATGGAACAGCATGCTTGATAGACTGCGCACCACAATTGCGCATAGCGTGAAAAATTTTCGCTATGGCATTGATTTCGGCTACCGGCCCCGCCACGGTGGTCTAGTGGTTATGGCACTCGGCTGCAGATCCGCAGATCGAGGTATCGAATTCCGGCCGCGGAGGCTGCATTTCGAGGGAAACGAAATGTTGGGGCCCGTGTTCTGTGCAATGTCAGTGCACGTTAAAGAAGCCCAAGAGGTAGAAATTTTCGGAGACCTCCGCTACGGCGTCTCTCATAATCGGAGCTGGTTTTCGCCCGTTAAACGCCACAAATTAATTGATTTCGAGTGCAGAAACTGCCTTCCGTGATCAGGTAATAGCGAGGATAGTACTATGCAATGAAATGTGGCTCCATTGGTGTAGCGACTATGTAGCAAGGTACAGGAAAGTGCAAAACGGTCCGCCGAAAAATGTCGAGTAGCACCGTGGCTTTGATTTGACGAGAAAGCGAAGCTTGCACAAAAAAATACAGCCGTCGTACACACACACACAACCACCCGCGCGCGCACACACACACACACACACACACACACACACACACATCCTGGTTGCGATTTGGTGTCACTTATGCTGCAACATTTAGCTGAACTTCCGGCGCAAACCATAACCTGTGTGCATTCACAAGCAATAACAACGGCATCTATATATCATGTAATGCGTTACACAGCAAGCTTTTTCCACATTATTTCCAACCTCAAAGCATAAATAAGACTCATCTGTCCAGTCCCTCTCGCAAAATCATTCTTACCCCACTCAGGGGCGTTTCCTTTCTCTAAATTTGCGCGATCGTTACATATTCATTAATAACGCAGCAGCGCGCTGATTTCGCGCAATCTATTTCGTAATTTTGAAGTGGTGGATCCACTTCCTCGATAAGACTGCTTTGCACATACCACCGATGACGCTCTACGCACCCGCCTCAGGCTGTTTAGTTACCACACCCCTACTTGACCGGCTATTCGATTATCCAGTCGTGGCAGCCAAACATGAACAGATAGCGCTAACTCATTATACCAACAATAAAAACATAATTTTTCCTTCCGTTGAACGAATGAGTTCTCTGTAACGCCGATCGAGGCTTCTCCGCCCGTCCACGTTGTCCGTGCTCACGGCACAGAATCGTCTGCTGTCGTGAGAGAGAGCAAACGGCGCGCGTTGATTATGGAAACGCTCTTTCTGCGATGAACGCTATACCAGCTCGCAAGGAACGAGAAGGCGCCCTCGCCCGCGAGAGACAACGCCGACGTCTGCTAGCGAGTTTCTCGATTTAAAAAACCGACTGCTGGCGCTCCACAACCGTTCACCGGCCACCCCGAATATATATGCACTGGATCTTGACCTGCGATGTAGTGCCGGTGCGAGATTTCACTTGTGCATAGTTAAACAATAAAGATTCGCAGGGTGCGCGCTAACTAAGAGTAATCCGGAACCCGACACCGTCTTGACGTGGGAGCACAAGAACTTCATGAAGACCAGGAGCATGAATAACAACGCGTGTGTTAAAATACGCACGCGTTGTCACTCATTTAGATGCGCCGGTGGGCAATGTCACGGGTGATTTACAGCAACACCGAAGCACCGCCAGTGCTTCGCCTACTCGTTATGATTCCCTTTGTGGAGATGCGTGGATTTTTTTTTTCTATGCTGAGGCCAAGCAGTGACAAGATGACCGATCGCCGATGAACCGCAAGACGTCAAAGCGCAATTCAGGCATTGAAAACTGCAGTAACGGGAAAGGTGATATTTCTTCAACCAGCGAAACCAACACGGACACAAGGAGAGCTCAGACACAGCGGCGAAAATAAGTTCGTGTCCTGTTGCGCCTACGATGAGCGGCGCAAGCATTGTACGCTGAATTTTCGGCACAGGAGATAATGTACGTAGGGATCCTGTAATAAAAGGACAACATGTGTTATATCTGCGAAGGATAACAGATATCTGCAGAATGAAACTTGCACGTTTAAAGCTATGCGCTGCGTCGTTACAGTTTCCACTGTAGCGGTATGTCGCTGATCTAAAATTAACGCCTAACGAGAGATGAACCATCGCGGGAGTCTCTCCGGAGGCGCCAGCGTAATGAAACAAGCGTAGAACTTTGCGACAGGGCTGGAGGCACCTGACTGGCGAGGGCAGGTACAGGCATGCACCGCTACATCTTGGCAACGGACGAGATGGCAGCGCCCTTCATATGTAAAAGAGTAAACAAAATATATTCAAATGTGCATATACAGTCTGTTTCATAGTTAGGGGAAATCTCGGAGCACCTTGCAACGCGACGCAACCATGTGGCCAACGGGATGCGGCCTCAGTTAAATGCTGCACGCATAGAGCATCTGCGCCTCCGTAAGCAGCTGCCGCTGGCTGACTCCAGCGCTCGCCGCATCACGGACGAAAAGCGTTTTAAGGCGCTCCGAGATTTCCCCTAAGTATGAAACAGACTGTACAGGTCCTCGCAACATACCGCTCACCCATAGCTCGACGTATTTAGTTCGTTGTTCTTCACCTGATCATCTCTGTCCTGCCCTACCTGCCCAGCAACCTCGTTCAAGCCTTCACTCCGCAGTCCGTACCACGTGAAACACCGGACAGCTTACGGCACACCAAAAATCAGCTGTGCACAACAGCGTGCCTGTAACAATGCTACGGAACCAAATAACAAGTGCATTTTTTTTTGGCTATTCCCGGTCTGCTAGAATGACGAACCCCGAAAAAACTGTAACAGCGTGGTCAATGAGTAATAATGATAATGCACATTCCGCAAAGAGTTTCATGGCACTGACAAAGCTTAAATGTGACCGAGAACGCGCACGCTACACTAAAGCTCATCTGTATGCTGAAGCTGCGCGAAGTCATTGCACCATCAAAAGACGTGACAGATTGCCTGCGGCAGTTGTGCTGACAGGCCACAACAAACAGTCCGCGATTGCTCAAACATATACGTAAATTCCACAGCTATGAAGTGAAATCTCATAACTGAGATGCCGCATAGAACGAACGGGCGGTGACGGTTGCCCTACGACACGCGATATCGCATGCATGCATTCATCTGTGTAGGATACGAGTAAATTACTAGTATCCCGCAGAGTTGTCCAGGCTGTCGCGGTTCATCCCACCGCTCGCCATCCGTTGTCGTGATCTCACCGCTGTCACCAGTTTGTCGAGAACTCGTGTTGCCTACACGCCAGGAGTCTTCGGGGCAGTAGAGAAGAGTACGAGGAGTTGGGAGGGGTAAATATTTACAAGATTTATTTACATGGTGGCTGAACGCCGAATGGTTATACCGAATGTCAATTCCGAATATGAATGCTGGGGTTCTCCCGTTGATTAAATAGTCCGCGCCATCCTGTGACGCCTTCTAGAGAGGACCCAGTTGGCGTTTCTCCTCCAATGCCTTGTCGGGAGAAGGTTATGGACGGCCCCTTTAATACGAAGGTCGCCGAGGCAATCCTTATCGCAGTTGGACCATACGACGGCAGCGGACCCCTTTCGGTGAAGACCACTCGCCAACCCCTGCTGAAGTAACGTAGAAGTGGTTGCCGGCACTCGGCTCATTCCTGGTTTGGGCAGGTCCGTCGACTCGTATCTGGCTTTTCTGTAACGACACCTATGTTAACGTGTTTCTGGTGGCGCCGTTCCGTCTCCGACGCCCCGGTCGTAACAGCTCCGTCCGCCGGCGGTAGACTCGACATGAGGGTGACCCATACCTGGTCGGCCGAGGTGTCGGGGTTCCATCAGCTCTACGTGGGCCACTGTTGATGACGGAAGCTCCGATGTGGCGTTCTCACACATGCCTTGGTTGCTCTCGTCCTGGGCACACACGTAAACACGCGCGCACACGCACAACTACAGGCACAAGAAGCGCCCTGCCCGCACTAGGAGCAATTGAGTCCAAAATACACAAACCAATCTGCCTAAAAATTTTTCAAATTAAATGAAAGCAGCCCTGAAAACATTTGTAAACATTCGCTGAAGCTCACAATCTCTAATGCTAAATTAATTTGAGCTTACAGTTTACGTTAGTCATTATGTTCACTCGACGGACTACATGTGTGAGCTATCGCAATGTACCGCAAGTCCACCAGGCTTCTACATTTCTGAACCAGTGCATGCCTCACATACTACCCCGACCATTTGTTCCCAAAATTTTGTGCCGTCAAAGTGAGTCACCATATTCCCGTGAGCAGACCAAAGATTAAGTTGAGTTTTGTGGCGCAAAAGCGACTAAGGTTATGCTGCGCCAGACGCAGGGTTAGAAAGAAGTATGTGTTCTCCAGCGTCGCAAGTGCCGGCTATGGCCGCGGAGCATGAAGGTAGACGTAGTGTGTACAGGATGGTGTGATCAATGGGTTGGTGTCGGCGGCTGTATAGGGGCCTAAAAGCTTGCGCACTAAATGTGCATAAAATATGTATATTGAGTAAAACTATGAAATTGATACGGGAGATGTGAATGTGAAGTGAATGTTGACAGTTGGAATGGTAAGTAGTTGCAGTACTTAGATTTTGTTGAGAATGCCTAGTTCGTGTAAGAAATTCACTACATCCGTAATAGACACCAACGGGTTGTCTCCGAGAATGAGTGTGGGGTGCAGAGGTAAGTACAATGCGTAGGCATCCTTAAAGTGTTTCTGTCTTGCTCTTTCAACGTGTGGGCATGTAATGAGGAAATGTAGCACTGTAAGCGGTTCCTGACATCCATTGCATTTTGGTTGTGGCTCGTTTTTTAGCAAATAATTGTGCGTGAGGTGCGTATGCCCGATTCTAAGTCTGGCTAGTACTACCTCAATGAAACGTTCCTGGTGGTAGCAGCTTTTCCACTCCCCTAGTACCGGCTTGATGAGGTGTAGTTTGTTGTTTTCGTGCGTATTCCATTGACATTGCCAGTTGTGTCTCAGTGTTTTGTGGATGGCTTGAAGCCCATCTCTCAGGGGTACCTTTATTTTTGATGTAGTTTGGTGTCTTGCATTTGCGGCGCACTGATCCGCCTTTTCATTACCCAGGATCCCAGTATGACTAGGGACCCAGCAAAAGCGTATTGACTGATTTTGGTCGATGCGTGACAGTGCTCCTGGAATTTCGCCAATGAAAGCTTTTTGCTCAGATCTTAAATTGATAGCTCTGAGAGCACTTAGGGAGTCAGTGTAGATGGCTGCTTTTTTGTGTTTTGCACTTAAAACTTGCTGCAATGCCATCCATAGAGCATAACATTCAGCTGAAAACACAGAGACAAGTTGTGGGAGCCTGACAGTCCTTTCCCATGTTCCTGATACGACACTGCTTCCCACGTAATTATGTGTCTTGGAACCGTCCGTGTAAAATTCTACGTAAGTATTGTATGTTTCTTGTAATAAACGAAACTCTTGTATTATATGTTCGTGTGGGGTGTCCTGCTTCTTAACGTGTGTCAGTGAGAGGTCTAGGAACTGCGTAAAATCGCACCAAGGGGCTATTCTGGATGGCTTGTCTGCAACGTGTAGTGCCTCTTTCGGGATGTTATAATCACGGCACTTTTCCTCATACCTAAGTATAAGAGGTTTAACAGCATGTGGTTTATTCGCATAGTGTGTACGTGTGCTACAGTGCGTGACAATATCATGGCATATGTGTCCTGGTGTTGATCGAACTCGAAGGACGTAAGTGACCATGACCTGTATTCTTCTTTGTTGCAGGGATGGCTCGTTTGATTCCGCATACAGACTTGGGACAGGAGAAGTTCGGTAGGCGCCAATTGCCAAGCGTATCCCTAGATTGTGTACTGCGTCGAGCCGCCTCAGGTATGACTGTCTTGCAGACCCATAGACTACGCATCCGTACTCTATTTTGCTGCGTACTAGAGATCGGTATATGTGTAGGATGCATTTGCGATCGGAGCCCCAGCGTTTCCGTGACAAGACTTTTAGTATGTTTAGCGCTTTGTTTGCCTTAATTTTCAAACTGTTTATGTGTGCTAGAAAATTAAGCTTCTTGTCAAAGGTGACGCCAAGAAACGTGTGTTCCTGTTTAACTGGTAGGAGGCACTGATGCATTTTCAGGACGGGGTCTGGATATAAGCCTCTTTTCTGAGAAAAAACCACTGCGACAGTTTTTTCAGCGGAAAACCGAAAGCCGTTTTCGGTTGCCCTCTTCGTCAGTCTATTTAATGCAATTTGAACCTGTCGTTCGCAGGTCGCTAAGTTCGATCCTCTGCATGCAATTTGAAGATCATCGACGTATAGTGAGTGCATTATAGAAGCTGGAATTGCTTTGTTTACCGAGTTCATTTTCACCACAAATAGCGTTGTACTTAGTATGCATCCCTGTGGTACGCCGTTTCCTTGGGTGAATACACGTGAAAGTGCTGTTCCTAGACGGACTTGGAAGGTTCGGTTAGACAGAAAATCAGCGATACCTTTGAGCATTTTCCCACGGATCCCTAGATCCGCGAGATCCCTAAGTATGCCAAATCTCCGTGCTGTGTCATATGCTTTTTCGAGGTCAAAGAAAACTGTAAGGCAGTGTTGTTTATGTATGAAAGCGTTCCTTATTTCATGTTCTAGCCGGACAAGGTTGTCAATTGTAGAGTAGTTCCTTTTATAACCACACTGGTGAATGTCCAGTAGGTTTTGGGTTTCTAGCGTAAAGGTTAATCTCGCATTGATGACACTTTCATAGGATTTCGCTAAGCAGCTCGTCAGGGCAATGGGCCGGTAGCTAGTGGCAGATGTGCGTGGTTTTCCGGCTTTCAAGAAAGGTACTATGATAGCGTTTTTCCATGATTTTGGTATTGTGCCTGTATCCCAAATTTTGTTAAAGAAGAATAACAGAGCTTTTACTGATCCAGGTGAGAGGTGAGCCAGCATTGAATAATGAATGCGGTCTTGGCCAACTGCGGTTTTTTTCCCAGCTGAAAGTACTCTGTTTAATTCTTGGAGTGTTAAGGGAGCATTGTAGGGTTCATTTGACGAACTTGCTATAGGCAATCTTTGCTTCTCTGCAGACTGTTTGTACTTGATAAGTGCATCAGAGTAGTTTGCCGAGCTGGAAATATTATAAAAGTGTTCACCTAGTATATCAGCTTGTTCCTGTAGCGTTGTTTGTATGCCTGAAGGTGTGAGTAAGGGTAGAGCATATGATGAATAGTCTCCCTTGAACTTCCTAAGGCAATCCCATAGCTTCTTGGATGTGACTGAACTATTGATTGAGGACACATAGTCTTTCCATGAGGATTTTTCCGCCTGCCGTCGGATGTACCTTGCTCTTGCTTTAGCCTTTTTGAAGTTTATGAGATTAGTGTACGTGGGGTACCTTCTCAGGACAGCCCATGCCTTATTTTGGTGTTTCTTTGCCTGCGTGCATTCTGGAGTCCACCAGGGGTTTAGCTTTTTCCGCACGATGCAAGACGATTGAGGTATTGATTTCTCTGCCGCTGCTATAAGGACTTCTGTGACTTTTTCATTCATTTCGTCTACGCTCATTTCTGGAGTAAGCATGCGCTCAAGTTTTGCATTCTGTGTAAAAAGAGGCCAGTCGGCATGTTGTAATTTCCAGCGGCGTGGTTTGCTATTTAAAGTAGGAAGTGTGGATGACAGTTTGACTACGGCAGGTAGATGGTCACTTCCATATGAGGTGTCACGGACATCCCACGTAAAATCACTAAAAACAGATGGTGAGCAAAAAGCTAAATCTATACAGGTGAACTTGCGCGTGCTTGGTGAAAAATATGTGGGTGAACCCGAGTTTAAAAGACATATATTGGTTGACAGGATAAAATCTTCAATGACTTGCCCCCTCTGGTCAGTTTTCTCGCTACCCCATAGGGTGCAATGAGCGTTAAAATCACCAACTAAAAGAAATGGTTCTGGCAGCTATGCTGTTAATTCCTCAAGGTCTTGGAGGGTTACGTGTTCATGGGGTGAAATATAGACAGAACAAATGGAGATGCTTTTGTGGGACAAAACAGTAACAGCTACAGCTTCCAAACGCGTATTTAATTTGATATCACGGGTAGGGGTGGCACCTTGTACCACTATGGCTACTCCTCCCGACAGTCGGCTGGCGTGCTCGCGGTCCTTTCGGACAATCGTAAAACCTCTTAAGAAATTGTTTGTTTTTGGACCTAGATTTGTTTCCTGTAGGCAAACTGCTACAGGTGAGAAGTTGTGTATAATGTCTTTAATGGCAACCAAGTTGTGTATGAGACCTCTACAGTTCCAGTGTACAACAAATGTCATGAGAGAAAACAAGAGTAGATAAAGAAAGGCTGCTCATTCAGCTTGTGTGGCTAGAAATAGAAGTATTGGTGACAGGAAAATGGGATTTCAAATCAGTCATGTGCCCTTTCCTGGGCCAACAACCGGATGTCGAGCCCCTTTGCCCCTGCCAACGGGGTTCGGAGCGGTAACCGGTGATTTTGGAGGCTTGCCACTAGCAGCAAACTCTCCAGTCTCCTCCGTGTCCGCTGCGCACACTTTCATCGAGTCAGCACCGCTAGAGTGTTCCTCGCTGGATGTGGTGAGCGGGGGGGGGTTGGCTTTTTTGTGGGAAGCCTTCCCTTCAGCACCGTTAGTGAGGTTTGTACAGCCTCTGCGCTGCGCTGGCTGATACCAGCGCTGGTAGAGGCTTTTTGGCCTCGAGTGGAAGGTGCACGTTGTGTATCTCCCAACTCCCTTTGTGAGGGCTGGAGTGCCGAGACTAGGTCCTGTAGCTGGACCTGAGTGCCGACGGATACCTGCGGTACACGACCTCTCTGTACCGCTTGGCTATATGTGCCCTTTTGTGCAAACTCCACTCGTTTTCGTGCTTCGATGTACGATATATTCTCGTTTGTCTTCAGCGTGTTAATTTCTTTTTCTTTTTTCCATACAGGGCATGCTCGGGAGTACGCAGCGTGTGAGCCCTCACAGTTGACACAGTGCAGATCGTTTGTGCACTCCTCATCATTGTGTTCAGAAAGACCACACTTAACGCAAGTCAGTTTGCCTCGACATGCCATTGACCCATGTCCGTACCTTTGACACCGGAAACATCTTCGAGGGTTCGGCACATAGGGCCTGACTCTGAGGTGCAGGTAGGCGGCATGCACTGAATATGGAAGTGTTGTATTGTCAAACGTCAGCACTACATGTTTTGTTCTGATCTCCTTTCCATCTCTTCTGATGTTGCGAGCCGAGAGCACTCCTTGATCGGCCAAGGCCTCAGTTATCTCTTCGTCTGTGCATTTAATGAGCTCATTGTCAGAGATGACGCCTTTAGCATAGTTCAGTGATCTGTGTGGTGTTACACATACTTCATGGTCGCCTGTTTTGTTTAATTTCCTTATGTTATTGCTTTGCATCTCGTTATGAACCTCAATCAAGAGGTCACCGGAGCTCATTTTCCTGGCGTTGTAGTCATCATCAATACACTGTTTAATGGCTTTGGCGATTGGGAATGGTGAAATATCCTGGACTTGTGTTTCACTTTTCGATGTTACAACAAAAAACTTTGTGAAGTTATTAGGCTTGGTGGTGAATTCCTTAGTTACTTCGGTGCGAGCCCGCTTTCGGACTCGATCAGTTTTTGAAAAAGTGGAAGTTTTCTCCATAAAATAAAGTGTGGTGTTCGGTAGTCATGCTGGCCGCCCACCTCGGAGCCCAACCTGGGAGTGTATTTTAACCACTAGCCATACACAACTACTATAACCATACATGCCTAGCCAAGGGAGACTGCGCACGCATGGTTAACCCTTGCCACCAGGAAAAAAAGAACAGAATCGAAGAGACGAGGAGACAGGAAAGATTAAAAGACAGAGAAAGGCGAAGATGCGAGTGGAAGATAGGAAAAGGTGACTGCCGATTTCCCCCAGGGTGGGTCAGCCCGGGGGTGCCGTCTACGTGAAGCCGGGGCCAAAGGGGTGTGTTGCCTCTTCCGGGGGGCCTTAAAGGTCCAATAACCCGGCGTCGGCTCAACCCCCAGGATCCCCTTTTCCCCGGACACGGCTAAGCCACGCACGGCGACACGTGGGAGGGGGTCGAAACCCCCCCGTTGGCTCGGGTCCGTGGTGTCGCCACACACCAAACGCCTGCAGAAGCAGACGCCCCTGCGGGATTTTGTGCAAATACACTTGCACAAGAATGCAAGTGAAGTTGCCAGTAAACATGTATAAATGTCAGCATAATTTTATCTTGTGATTTCTATACATACGAATAAGCAGTCACACAACGCAACGGCAACTTGCATTGTGCTATAAGCTGCTGGTCGAGTTACCTTTGCCCTGTATTCATCGTATCTCTGTGATTATATAAGACATCTTGAGAAAACATGTGCGAAGATGTTGTATACACAGAACACCGGATATTTGCGTAGTTCTTTCGGAATCGCTTCTTTCACGGCAGCGCGCACTGTAATATGGTAGGAGTGAAATCGAATAGTATAACAGGATTGCCTAACTTTATAACCTGAAAAGCCACGCGTTCAGGCCTAATTGAAAATGGAGTTTACTCGTACTGGGAGTTCGCGCCCAACATAATTGCTAAATCGCGATGCTGCTAATTTCTGCATATCGATAAAAATCTCACAAATTTCACTCAGGAAACACAAACTGAATGGTGTAAGAGCGCAGTAGCAGCTGCAATTGGATGTGCCCAGTGTGACGTATGCCAGTTTTCCTCCCATTGCCGGCGAGCGAGGATAGGCAAGTGTCATCAAGCGCCTATATTTATTGTTTCTTTGCTACGCCTGCTCACGCTTGCCATAATAGCCCCTTTACAACGACACTTGTTCACTGTTGCGCGGCAGTGCAAGGGCAGCAACTATGTCGCACAGAGGACCACGGAAAGTGCCGACAACAGCGCTTTTTGACCATTCAATTTCGGTTTCCTGAGAGAAATAAGCCGAATTTCATCGCGCTGCGGCAATTCTAAAAAGGTGCCCTTTTACAAATACTACAACGGATATCGAATTCCCGTATAAGTAAGGTGCGTCTTTCCATTAGGTTTGAGTGTCTGGCTGTTAATGTCTGGGCTTTAATCATTCTAATATTGTTAATTACCGTTAGCATTTTAACATCCTTTACACGGTACGTGCTGCCATGAAGGAATACCACAAAGATTTTGCAGATGGTTATCTGTATTCAAAACGTTTATGCGTCTCTCATAATCAGAACTGGTTTTGGGACGTTAAACCCCACAAATCAATCATCATCAAAACGTTTATGGACACATTTTCTGAAACACCCTTTATAGCTATACGTAGACCATTATTCTTCCCGAATTTTAATTATTGCTTTGCTTTCTGGTTTGTGCAGATGGGACATGAAACGTCCGCGTTATGTGTGAAATGTTCAAAGATTTTTTATTAGGGGTGTGCGAAGACCGAATTTTCCGAATACGAATAGAGTAAAAATAGAAAATTTTATATATGGAATAAACATCGGATATCAAAAGAAGAATGCCTCCTCCGTAATAATAACGTACTTAGTACAAAAAGTTACTTTGAGGAAGTGCGTTATTAAGCTAGCAGCATAAAATGCAATGTTATCTAGATGTGCAATATTGAAGAATATTCGAAACATTCCAATACTCGCACACCCCTATTCTTGATGTACAAGCACCTTTCTCTGCTTAGTTCATACAAGTTTCACTTCTGCTCTAGAGCAGTGATGTTCTTACACTGATTAGCTTGAAAATTTTGCTCATTGTTTGAGAACCTTTAAATGCTTTTAAATTTTTTTCCTGTATTTATTTGCAACGGCGATAATATAATGGAAAAATACACATTTTCGACATTTCCTTCTCCTATCACTTTGGCTCAGTCAAGTGTGTGCCCTGGCTTTGCAATATGTCAACTGTGGGATTTCTTGCTAGGAAGCACCCATTCTGGTTTACTTCTAAGTTGGATTAGTAATGAAATTATTCACACAAATTGATGCTGTTCTGGAAGCCTTCGTTCGCATTTAGCATTTTGCTGAACGTGTGTTGCCCTGTGTTTGACTATTATTGCGGCTCTTGCAGCTCATCTCTGTCGCGTGTTCTACTTTCTTTTGCCCACTGCACATAAAACTGATTGCTCTTGTTTTCACGTTTCCTGCGATCTGCCTTTTTGTATTCTGTTTTGCGGTCGCTTTCTGTGTCCTTGTTTACTACTTGTATTTTTTGAACATCTGCTTGATCTGCAACCGCAGACTGGTGTTTACTGTGAATAAACCAAATAACAACTCAATTACGCTTTTGAATACCTTCTTGCGCTATTTGAAGAAACCACTCGAATGCAGAAGGGAAATGCTGTCATGAATATTCCATTATGCAAAGATAGTGCTGATGTGTAACGCAATATACAATAAGGACGCAGTAAAAGGTGGCTACAACAGATAAAACACACCAAATATAGTCCCGGCGTACCAAGCAAAAATTCTGTCCGGCACGGGGTACAAAAATTGAACTATATACTCCCAATGTGACTCTTGAAAACTCCGCGAAACACGGAGTATGCAAAAAAATATATACTCACAAGGCACCACGCAGGAACTCCGTCAGACACGGAGCAAAAAGTAAAAATATATACTCCCAAGGCAACACGCAGGAACTCCGTCAGGAACGGAGTAAAAAATAAAAATATATACTCCCAAGGCACCACGCAGGAACTCCGTCAGGCACGGAGTAAGAAATAAAAATATATACTCCCAAGGCACCACGAAGGAACTCCGACCAATGCGGAGTAAAAGTTTACTCCGACGCTACGGAGTATAATTAACTCCCAATGGGGGGTCGCTAGAGGACACGCCATTTACTCCCAGCATGGAGTAAATCTTTTTTACAGTGTATATATTTAGGAGGACGATAAGGTGGTCCAGATTAATACGGAGCCCCCCAGAACGGTGTGCTTCATAATCACTGTGTAAAATCTAGAAATTATTGCATTTTTGCATAATCAAGTCCTGCAGGGGCCATACCAATGGGTTGATTGATTTCTGGGGTTTAACGTCCCAAAACCACGCTATGATGATGAGACGCTATAGTGGAGGGTTCCGGAAATTCTGACCACCTGGGGTTCCCTAACGTGCGCTGAGATCGCACAGACCTCAACGTTTCTATTGATTTGTGGGCTTTTATGCCCCAAAACCGGCTATCATTATGAGAAATGCCGTAGTAGAGGGCTCCGGAAATTTTGACCACCTGGGGTTCTTTAGCGTGCACTGACATCGGACAGTACACGGGCCTCGACATTTCGCCTCGATCGAAATGCTGCCGCCGCAGCTGGGGTTCTCCGGAGATCTTCGGATCAGCAGCCGGGTGCCATAGCCACTGTGGCAGGGCACACCGAATGGGTTTTAGCTTTTCAAAACAAGTAAATAAGTAATAATACCCCCGTTTGTTAGCTTGTGCCGTTATGAATTATTTGTTTGTGGTTATGTAAGTGAGCGGAGGTTCGCCTACCTTCTCGTTTTCGTGAGAATTGAAATGTCGTAGTTGAAAACATGCTGTTTCCAGCCTATTCGGACCGCAGCCTATCATTGAAGGTGCCTATACACGTAAGTGTTTCTCGGGAGAATGAATCGCTGTGTCCCTGCCGCACGTTTAAGGATAGAATGTTCTAGTGCATATGTGGATCGAGTGAAATTATAATTTCTTCACTTTTACGCCGAATCATAGAGGCAATTCATGGAAGAGGTAGTGACAGAAGGCAACAAATTTGATTGGTTAGTGAATAAGTATATAATCACTATTTTCTAAAACTAGGCGCCATTTCAGGCACGTTGCTTCACAAAAACGCTAACAACGGCTTCACTATAAGTTTTTGAGCTTCATATTGGATGCTTGTTGAACCAACCCATGAAAAAAAATCACAGCATATTCACGGGGTGAATGACGATGAGTGGGGCGAAGCTCCGGAAGGAATCATCGGTAAACCGTGAAACTCTTCCGTGCAATTCGCCCCACAATTAAAAGTGAAACACTTGAGTAAATGGCATCAAACTATTATAACATCTCGCATCTTTCATCATCAACTACAAGTACCGCCATCTAGTTTTATAACATCTCGCGCATGCTACGAATCCTCACGGTTCAACTATGCACAATGCACAAGTGAAATCTCCCACCGGCACTTCATTGCAAGTCAAGATGCAGTGCCTATACAGGGTGTTTTTTTTTAACTGCAACACATTTTTAAAATTAGAAAAACATAAATCGCGGGAATTCCTTGTGTACCATTCAAGTGTGCGGGTTGGCGGCCTCTAGATACAGAAGAATTACCGCACTTGTATGAATAATTAGCGAAATTACGCTAATTAACTTTTTAATCATCAGCAATTGGTGGCTATAGTAAATGAGTACTTTGGAGCCCGTCCTCGACACTACCTATCCAAACGATCAAATTTTGAATAGCGGAGTGCATGTCGGAGCTACGCGAACAATTATTTCCCCGTGGCAGGCTCCTTGAAACCGAATTCGGCCGGGAAAAGCGCGTCTGTGACGTCGATGTCGTCGCCGCCCCCACGGCTTTCGTCACTCGCCCGCGGCGACCAACGCCGCAGATAAGGAGATAACGCAAGCTGCTTGCGCGGCCGGAGCGGCGGTGACTGTTTTGTCTTTCTCAGAAGGCCCTCAGTGACAGATAGAATCACTTCCGACGGGTAGTCCGCCGAAAGCAACCGCTGTACTTGCTTAACAAAACTTGAGTGCATTTTGTGCGGGCAAGACTTGGCCACCGCCGATCCTAAGAACATATGGTTGATAGCCCTCTTGACGGTCTTGGACTGCGCAGAACGGTAGGGTAACGGCTCTTTTTGGGCACGCGGGGCATACTCCCAACATACATGGTCGTCCCTTAGTGTCATGTTAATGTCTAAAAACTGTAGCGACCCTTTTGATGGTAGCTCGTGCGTAAAAACCAAGCCCTTCCCATTATCTCGGAAGCTGTCCAAGATGTTACCCACAACTTCAGTGTACGTCATATCGGTTAGCTTGTCTAAACAAATAAGATAATCGTCCACGTACCTAAACACTTTCTGCACACCTTTTCCCGCAAAACAGCGCTGAAGGTCGCGGTCAACGTAGGCAAAAAGATATTGCACAATACTGGGGCCACGCAGGAGCCAATGCAAATACCCTTCTTCTGGCGATAGAAATTACCCTCAAAGGAGACGAATGTTGCATTCAGGTAAACCTGAAGGAGACGCAAAAAGTTATCAACCGACACACCGCAGGAGTTCTGGAAATCAACCACCTCTCCTCCCTCTATTGCATTCCTTACAGCAATATACAGGTCAGCATGGGGCACAGAATAATACAAATCTTCAACGTCTACAGAGAAAACAAAACCTACCGACGAATTACGCTTGAGATACTTCACAACTTCGTCAGAATTCTTTGTAAGAAAGGGGTCACAAACCACCAGCGACTTCAAATATTTCTGTAAATATCTGCTCAGGACAAGCTGCCACGTACCGCGCTCACTCACAACAGACCTAAACGGCACTTTCAGCTTATGTGTCTTCGCCGTAAAGAACACATTAAGGCCATTCCCCTTTGTATTAATATCACTCGCTAACCTGCTAAGTTCCAAGTCCCTGCACAAGGCAGCCGTTTTGCACTTCACCTTGGTGTCACTTGGCCTGAGAGCCTTGGCCCAGAGCAAAATGTAGTGATTGCGAGCCAAGCTGGAAAGAAACGAAAATTCTTGGTAGGGGAAAGGAACAGACGGCACGTGAACTGTTAGAAGCATATTTTATTTTAGAGAATTAAAGAATGCATTAGCGAAACATCTGTTAATCTTAGAAAAGGAGAGATAAAATATCTAGTCGGATGTGTGTAATGACATGTGATGTCGGATGATGGCGGCGATGTGCTTGACTGATGGAGCATACGTGTGGTACGTGTATATATTTGTCGGCGTAGCCAAAAATAAAGGTAGATGAAAGTGAGCGCTTGTCCTGTCTCCTCGTGTCAATGTGAATGTTGTTCTTGCGCCTATATTACCGTGACAATGAACTTGCACCATCTAGCCCAGTATCAAGTTTTGTTAAACTATGCTTCGCCTTTTCCTTTAGCTATTCGGTTTGTTGCTTCCAGTAGTCATCGGTGTTCTTGTAGGACTGCAGCGGCACGCCAAGGTACTTCACTGGTATGTTCGTCCAATTGACGTTGGCAAAGAAGGCAGGAGTAGACGGCCATGCTCCGTGCCAAAAACCCAGGCACTTGGCCCAGTTTACACGACTTCCTGTGGTCTCACAGAAACTTCAGCATACGCAAGAAGTTTTACCTCTGAGGACTGTAATCTGAAACCAGGTATCCTATCGTTTACAATTATAGCCTGGCGCAATGCTTCGATGTATATGCAAAACAAAAGAGGACTGGCCAGGCAGCCCTGGCGCACAGAACGCTCAATTTTTAAGGGGGCCACCAATGTCTTATTAATAATCAATTTGGTACAGCAATTCCGGTACGCCAGGGCAACACCGTCCGTGATGATGGCACCAACTTTGATATGCTCCAGAAGTGCAAACAAAATAACATGGGCTACACAATCAAAAGCCTTCTCAAGGTCCAATTGCAGCACGGCTGCAGAAGCTTGGGTGATATCAACACACTCTAGAACAGATCGCATCTTATGAACGTTTGTTGTGATCGTACGGCCCTTTATTCCGCACGTTTGGTGCGGCCCAACCAGATCTTTTATTACTGACTGAAGTCTTGCTGCCAGAACTTTCATTAGGATCTTGTAGTCTACATTCGTAAGTGCGATTGGTCTGTATGCTGTAACTTCCTTAAGCCTGTCTGCGTCCTCTGTCTTCGGAATGAGCACGGTGTGCGACTCCCCAAACGATGGTGGTAAAGCTTTTTTCTCGTACGCCACGGCAAAAACCCGTATGAGTATCGGTGACAGTTCTTTTTTAAAACGCTTATACCAAGCTGCACAAAGACCGTCCGGTCCGGGAGACTTGCCGGGGTTCAACTTATCGATCGCCCGTTCTACTTCGGTTGTAGTTATTGGTGCCTCTAATGCCTGTTTGGTTTCATCACTCAATTGGGGCATGCGTCCCAAGTATTCTACTTTGAATCTTTCCAAGTCTGCCTCCCTGCTTGCGAAAATCCTTTCAAAATGCCGCGTAAACCTACTTAAAATGCTATAGTTATCTGTCACTTCGCGACCGTCGGCCACAATCTTTTCAACGTTATTCCTTCGCGCATGCGTTTTTTCCATTCCTAGCGCCCTTCTGGTGGGCGTCTCCCCAACAGCCAACGCCTCAGCTCTAGCGCGAACAAGTGCGCCGCGATAACGGTCTTCATCAAGCACTTCAAGTTTCTGTTTGATATTGCGAGTGTCGGTCTTGTATGCTCCAGGCTGTTGGCACTCTAAAGCTGTTAACTTTTGCAAGAGTATTCTCAGTTCCTTCTCTTTCTTTTTCCTTTCATAACTTAATGCGCAGGAACGATCAATGGCTTTTATTTTTATTCGCTATTTAAACGCTTCCCATTGTTCTGCCAGTGTGTTTTCACTGTTAACATTGATTGAACTAATGCAGTCCAACGCTTCGTCTGCGAAACATTCGCCACCTATTAGATTGAAGTTCATCTTCCACAGCTCCCAGGAAAAGCTGCCCGCTTTCAATTTGTGACCTATATCAAATTTCACTAAGCAATGATCACTCAAGGAAATAGGACAAGCAGCGTAACTCGTACAATGAGAGATTACACCCGGTGACACGTATATGCGGTCTAAGCGCGCGTGACTGTTACCTTGAAAGTGCGTGAAACACACTTCACGTGCCCCGTCCATGCAATCACCTACATCTTCTAAATCGTACTCTGAAGTTATGTCGTTCAACACACTGGTGCTTTTGTCGAACGTTGCCCGTCTGTTTGACCTGTCCCGCGTACTCAATACACAATTAAAATCACCGAGAAGTATGAACTTCCTCTCGAAACATAGGTGCTCCTTCACCTTTGAAAAGAAAACAGCCCTTTCCTCTAACAAATTCGGTGCATAAATGCACCCAATGCGCCACTGAAAGCCGTCTAAATCACAATCGCAAAAGACTAATCTACCAGACGGGCATGAAAAATAACTGTGGACCACAATAACTGTGGACCACCTCGTAACTTCTTAATAAACAAAATACAACCCGCCGATGTTCCTATTGCATGGCTTATCATCGCGTAATACCGCTCCGTAAACCTGACCACCATGCCCCGGGTCTCCTCATCGCCATCTACTTTTGTCTCTTGCACTGCCAGTACATCAATGTCGTGGTCCACCAACAGCCTATGCACTTGGCTCTGCTTCCGCTTGGCAGCTGTAGACCTCTCACATTTAACGTAGCGAATCGAAGTACCGGTGCTTGAGCCATGCTTACTTAGTTATGAGGTTAGCCCGGGGCATGATGCTTACCTTCAACGTCCAGCACGCACCTAGACGTCCTTGGGACGACCAGGTGGACCGGAACCTCCAAGCGGGCCAGAACCGCTGGAGTGTGGTGGTGGCCTGTCCTTTTCCGCGTGAACGTTGGGACGCGGTCTGATGCTGTTGCGCCTGAACGGAGGCGTTTTTGCAGGAGGCCCCTCATCCGTCTTTCCCCGGGCCACTTCGCTTCCTTCTGCCGACTTTTCGTGGGACCTTTTGCCCGGTGCTCCAGCGTTGCTGCTCTCTTCCATTGCTTCTTGGTGTTGGCTTGCTTCCATGGGTTCAGGCGCCTCCTGTTGAATATTCGAGTTTCCTTCGTCCGTTTGGGCCACTGGCTTGGCGCAACCACCACTGGCTCTTTGCCTTTATGCACCGTTGCACCGTCCCTGCCAGCCGGTGCCCACATCCCTCCTGAAACATTTGGGCTCGCCTGGCAACCAGCTCCTTTCGCCGCGTCCTCGGCCTCCGTCGCGTCCATCATCAACCGCGCCGTGTCTTCGCCTTCCGCTGGGCCAGTTGCCGACGCGTACGTACGCACGCACTGGTCTTCACTGTGGCCAAAGCGGCGGCACTGTGAGCACCGGGGCACCTTACACTCCCTCCTGGCATGGCCCGTGCCATGGCAGCGCAGACATTGCATAGGCCGGCCCGGTGCCACAACGAGGGCTAATTCGCCCGCCACCCGGATTTGATGCGGGAGGTCTTCAACTCTTACGCCGCTTTTAAGCTTTATAGGCACGGACCGCGTGGTCGACCCCTTGTCGCTGACTCCTTGAACTCGCCACCGCTCTCGGGTCACCTGGACGACCTTCCCAAAGGCCGCCAACGCAGTACTTACATCTTCATCGGCTACCCCATGAAGCAGCCAGTGAAGACGCAGACGTACCTGCTGTTCTTGCGGGTCGACAATGATGCAGCGTCGCCCCTTAACCCGAAGTTCCTTGAATTCCAGCATACGTTTCGTGGAATCTTCATTGCACATGGTGACAACCCAGACGTGATTAATTTGCTAGGCACCCAAGGCAACCACCTCCGGCAAAAGACCCGTAGGGCCGAGCGCATCTCTGAAATCTTCGACTCGATACGGCCTGCCTTTCACATCGCCGTGTAAAAACACTGCGTTCTGCGCAGCACGCCCTTTTGGCAGTGGGGGCAAAATAATCTGATAGCCTGTATCCTCGGTATTGCCGTCCATCCTGTTTCCGCGGCTAGTCGATGCCGTGAACACCGCTCCGGTGGAGCACATGATTCTAACAACCGCTCAGCTCGGCTGCCGGAAGCAGAATTGACCACTGAACCACCGACGCTATGACACGTGAGTGTATACGCGTACCGGGGATTCATGAACGATATGCGCAGCTTTTGTTTAAAAGAAGTGTGGATGCGTCGGCCGGGAATCGAACCCGGGCCACCCGCGTGGCAGGCGAGTATTCTACCACTGAACCACCGACGCTTTTTTTTTATTTATTGCCGGTCTTAGACAATGTACATGGTAAACATGCCTCAACACATACAATTAAATTCTTCAATACAGTACACAAAACAGTACAGAAAACATGCCATCAGTCCTACTTGGACTGGTGTTGTCCGCCTAAAATTCCTTCAAGGCCGTCAGAGGTTCAATTCTGGACAGCCATTCGGGTACACCATTCCTCTGTTCTTATATTTTCAATGAAGGCGGACATACTTTGCCTAAAGTAAATCCGCGCTGGCTTAGCGTCTGGGTCGCAAAAGTATCCCGCCATCCTCGCCCGCCATATACAGTGGAGGGCCGTAAACATGACTAGGTCGAACGGGACTGCGTCGTCATTATTTACGACCAGATACCTTATCCCGTGTGGGTCTAATGGAAAGTTTTTCTTTATTGTCCTTTGCAAGACATCCCACAGATAGACACCTTCCCAACAATGCAGAAAAACGTGGTCTATGGTTTTGGGTTTCCTACAGACCAAGCAGTCTGATCCCCATGGTTGAAAACAACCCCTTTCCTCCATGAAAGTATTTACCGACAGTGTTCCGGTGTGCAGCTTGAAATAAGAAAAGGTTTTAACACCCGCAGGCACCTGCATGTTTTTCCCTCTTTTCAGCACGTTCTGTCCTGGCCATCCACTGTATATGACTCTGTACAGAGGCACTGGAAAAACAATGTCACACACAGCTTTGTACAATTCTTTTAACGCACAGCGGGTATTCTAAAGAAAAACGCACTCGTAAAAAACGCACACTATCCACTACTTCTTTCAGGTAGCCATGCAACGCCCCCGACATGCTATTATCAGAAGTGACTACGAGTTCCGGTAAGGCATTGCTTAACCTTAGTTGGCATACTGCGCGCAAGAAAGGATCGCTGACATCGCGAAAAAACAAAAATCTATTAACTAATTGACGCAGGAAAAGATGCGCCAGACCTAGTCCCCCGCCTTCACCCGCCGGAACAAATTGGTTCGGCTGCATCTTTCCCACGTCGAACTCCATATAAATACTGCAAAAACTCTGTGTAGCCTTTGCACGTTTGTCCTGGAACACTGAACCACCGACGCTATGACACGTGAGTCGGGGATTCATGAATGATATCCGCAGCTTTTGTTTAAAAAAAGTGTGCATGCGTCGGCCGGGAATCGAACCCGGGCCACCTGCGTGGCAGGCGAGTATTCTACCACTGAAGCACCGACGCTATTTTTTTTTGTTTAATACCTGTCTTTGGTACAATGCTCGTATCAACAAAGGCATACAAAAAAGCAAATTTTCAGGGTGTCACACGTAGAATTCTATCATCGAGCGCTGGCTTGGCCACATTAATATTCCGGCAAAGCAGTGAGCGGCTCTACTCTTGAAAGCCACTCAGGGGTTTCCGCATACGCCTTCTGAGTTTCAACGAACCAATACACACTTTCGCGGAAATAAGCACGTGCAGGCCGCGCGTCCTTATCGCAGTGGTAACCTGCCATTCTTGCTCGCCATATACAGTGGAGGCCCATGAGCATGATCAAGTCATAGGGTACCCCGTCCTCGTTATCAATGCTTAAGAACCTTATTCCATACGGGTCTAGGCGGAAATCTTTCTTCATAGTCCTTTGTAAAACGTCCCAAAAGTAAACTCCCTCCCAGCAGTGTAAAAAAACATGGTCTATTGTTTCTGGCTGCTTGCAAATTAAACAGTGTGAACCCCACGGCAAAAATAAACCCTTCCCTTCCAAAAAACTTTTAACGGCCAATGTTCCCGAGTGGAGTTTAAAGAAGAAGGTTTTAGTTCCCGGCTGAACGGGCATTTTCTTAACTCTCTTTAGGACATCTGTGCCAGGACCTCCACTGTACGAGGACCGATACAGAGGCACAGGAAAAACAACATCACACAGCGCGAAATACAGTTCTTTTCTTTTCACAGTGCTCAAGTAGTCTCTTGAAAATTGTGCCATCAGAAATCTAACACTGAATACAATTTCTTTATAGTAACCGCTCAACCATCCACCACACTCTGCAGTTGACACAACGTAGTCGGGTAGCCGTCTGCCAAGCCTCAATTGACACACTGTACGCAAGAAAGGGTCTGTGCCATCTCGCAGAAAAAAGAACCTGTTAACCATTTGCCACAAAAATAGGTGACTGAGACCAAGGCCCCCTTCTTTAACCCGTCGGAACAAGTTCGTACGGCTACAGCGTTCCCATTCAGAAGCCCAGACAAAGGGCAAAAATTCTGTGAAGCTTCTGCACATTTTTCCTCGAACAGTGCAACACTTGCATAACATACCAA
>JABSTT010002097.1:0-51877 GCA_013339685.2 Hyalomma asiaticum | reverse complement strand
CCTAAGTAACTCGGGAGATGAATTACAAAGCATGATTACTGACCTTAACAGGCAAAGTATAAAAGTGGGCTTGAAAATAATATACAGAAAACTAAAGTAATGTTCAATAGCCTTGGGCGAGTACAGCGATTTCACATAGCTGGCGAGGCATTGGAAGTAGTAAGTGAATACGTCTACTTAGGCCAGCTAGTGGCCCCTGATCCGAATCATGAGGCTGAGGTAATTAGGAGGCTTAGAATGGGGTGGAGTGCATTCGGCAAGCATTCTCAGATAATGAATGGTAGCTTACCACTGTCTCTGAAGAGGAAAGTGTATAAAAGCTGCATCTTACCGGTACTCACCTACGGGGCAGAAACTTGGAGGCTAACTAAGAGAGGTTCAGCTTAAATTGAGGACGACGCAGCCAGCTATGGAACGGAAAATGGTACGTGTAACCTAAGGGACAAGTAGAGAGTGGTGTGGGTTAGGGAACAAACGCGTGTTAGGGACATACTAATGGAAATAAAAAGAAGGAATGGGCCTGGGCGGGCCATGTAATGCGAAGACAAGACAACCGTTGGTCATTAAGGGTAACAGAGTGGATTCCTAGAGAAGGCAAGCGTAGCAGGGGGCGGCAGAAAGTGGGGTGGCAGATGAGATTAGGAAGTTTGCGGGGATAAATGGGCCCTGTTAGCACAGGACAGGGATAATTGGAGATCCATGGAGAGGCATTTGCCCTGCAGTGGCGTAGACAGGCTGATGATGATGAAATGTCAGTTAGCCAAATTAAGCACATAAAAATTACAATCTAGGGATTTTTCTTAAATTAAGGGATTTCCAAGGCTCAATCTAGGGATAAAGTGGTAACTTAGGTTTGCATCACCGCGACGAACAGACACCGCGTGACTAAGGACGCTCCGCCACCGTGCGTATACGCGCGTGTGTGTGCACGCTTGACCGGCCGCGCTCCGTCTCCGCTGCTGTCCCGACGGCTTCCGATGCTGACTACCGCTACCTCGCTAGCTCAACGCTCTCTCCAAGCTCTCTCTGCCACGTCGGTTAGCGCTAAGATTTGCTTCTGTTCAGCCGTTGTGGCATGGTGCCGCGATGGAGTACTCAGGACCCTGTTCAACTGTGGCTAAAAGTTATGGGGCGCATTCGCAGCGGCGGTGAACGCCCATGTTGCGTCGATCACCCGGCGGATGTAACATCGTTGGGGCAACAATATATCTGGTGTTTCACAAACAGTAGATGGGCGTCGACTTACTTTGCGGCCAAGATTGAAACGGCGGTAGACTACTGCACGGATTGATTGATTGATTTGTGGGGTTTAACGTCCCAACTAGTGGAGGGTCTCCGGAAATTTAGACCACCTGGGGTTCTTTAACGTGCACTGACATCGCACAGCACAAGGGCCTCGATATTTCGCCTCCATAGAAATGCAGCCGCCGCGGCCGGGACTCGATCCCGCGACCTTCAGATCTGCAGCCGAGTGCCACAACCACTAGACCACCGTCGCGGGGCGACTACTTCATTGACGATAGAACAGTATTTGCTGCCGTAAAACCAAACCGTGAATAAACCAGGCAAACAGTGCAAAACATGTCTATATGAGCCGAACTCGGCTTAGCAACACGGCACAACAAGCTTTCGCTGGCAACAACCGGCCCTAGCTGAGCTAAGCAACCGCCTTCTTTTAGTCGCGTGAGCGTTCTCGCAGAAAGAAATATGAAAGTACTGTGACCTAATTATTACTTACGGCCAATGCTTTAAACTAACAGCTAAGCAAATATTATCATTCTGTGTCCCTATTTATGCTGTGCATCATCAGGTGTCGCTAACAGCGCTGCCATTAACTGCATCTTTACGGTATACATGTTTTATAAATAGGTTCGGAGAGCCGGCTCAAGGAAGAACCACAGAGACGCCTCCGAAGGTAACAAGGAGGAGATGGACGCTGGAACAGCACACGAATATGTATTTGAACACAAAGGTGAGCACAAGGAAACAAAATCCACCCCATGACAATATCTACGGCGGCTGCACACCATGTTTAAACAAGCGGAAGGGTCTCGCGTTCCGGACCATTGAAGATCTCGCGGCTGCATTCGTCGGAGGCTCTTCAGAACGGACAGGGAGGTCCGTGGACTAACTAGCGTCAAAGACTCTCAGAAATCTGCTGGGTGTCCAGAGAAGAAAACTCTAGTTGTGTAGGTCTGTGCGCATTTTGTGCTCTACTGGGTCTGTCAGGCAAGTATTTGCCCCCCAAGTGATCACGTTTCAGCAGGATATTACGTCCTCTCAGCCCCGGCGCCTCGGTTCGTCTGGTGAGTAGATGAGGCCGGTTGCTTCCATCACGAGGCACGTTGGAACGTGCGCAGAGGCATTTAAGGATTCGCCAACATTACCACTCCAATACGCGTGTTTGCGTATTTTTGCCGCCGTTTCGTCTTCGGCGTTGCAGCACTAGTAGTAGTAAAAAATAATATTAATACGGGGTGATCGGTTCTGCGACCCCACCAGATGGCCTTCAGTCGGTGCTGAAGATGACCTCTCCGGCTTTCGCTGTGACCCAGCATTGGGGCAATTAATCGCAAGAGGTATCCGCATGCGCAATGAAATGTATGGGCAAACTAAGATCTTCTAATGCCCTAATGCCTCTCATATTGGTTGCTGCGCAAGCGCGGTAAAGTGATGTAAAGTCACTCCCTATATGTGAATTCCGGATGCTTTATCACGAGTTACCTTATCGTGCTTTGTTTCTACAATGGCGTCTTTTGTTTTGCCTCTGTTACGGCCTGGTTCTTTCACCTCACGTTTAAGATAGATGCGGAAACACGTGGTCAGGGCAAGCGCCCCCTCGGAAAATCACATTTGTCGAATCACATGAAAGCCTCGCGTGACGTACTTGCATGAAGTGGCAGTTGATAGATGAAGCTCTGACGCTGCGAACGGCAGCGCCTGCGATGAACCGGTAACGTTTACGCTTTTAGTTCTCTCATTCAGCCCGCTTCAAATATCTGTGGTGTTCTCGCGCAGCACAGGCGTGCGTCTTCGTGACTGTGGTGCAAAACGGACCGAAAGAACCCGGCCGACGCCCAAGCTTGCGCCACCAGAACTGAGTAACTGCAGCACAGGCAGCGGAGTTGGACGCTCACCACGAGTGACACTTTTCCCAAGAACGTTGGTCTGACGAGCATCCGCCGGCCGTGATGTCGGACAGAGATTTGGACGCGCTGTGCGTCGTCCTCGCTGGCATGTCTCTGGAGGCCATACAGTCTCTCAATGACAGCGACCTATGGTGGCTACCCACATTAACAGACATAACGCAGGAGCAGGCCATCGTCTCGATTCGACTCGCCATCGCAGCGTTCCACTCGCACAGATACCGCGCCCAATGCGTAGCCTGGCTCTACTGCTGCCTGGCGGCGAGGCGAGCGCTCCGCCCGTGGCGCCTCTTTCAAGTGGGCATTGCGGGCGCCCCGTTCACCGGCGCGTTCATCCTTCACGACAAGTTAGTGTCGACTTGGCAGCGTCTGCGAGGCCATGCCATAACCATGAAGGTCGAGACTGAGGACACTATTTACGCCTGCATCTTGGGCGTAGATGAATAATCGCTTCTCAAGAACACGAAGTTGTTTGTCTGATTGTTCATCGTTCGCAACCAGATCTGTTCCTTTACGCCAAGCGCAATTTCCACTTTGCAATCTACTCTCTCAAGTACGTGTTGCTAGAGCACCCGAGTCAAGGGCAGGACGACTATATAGGTGAACTACGCCACGCGTTTGCTCGTGCCTCCGAGGGCCGTGATTAGAACAGTACTCAGTGCGTAGAGCCAGGGGCCCACCTCGGTGATCGCCGCCCGACGAAATCTGCGAGAGTCAAGAAATCTGGCGAGCATAATTCCGGTAAGACTCACTTTTCCTGCTGCATTCCAGTGACTTTCAGTAAACGGCCGCCTAGTTGGCTCGATATAGTGGTTGTAATAATGGCACAGTGTAGCCTATATTTGGTCACTGCTGACAATCGCAAAGTGGGGATGCTGTGTGGAGCTTTTCTGGCCTGTTTCGCAAAACTACGCACATGCATTGGTCGTACTTACGCGAGCTATACTTATGTTACAAATAGTAGAGCACGGTATGTCGCAGGTACCAGCACTCTGAGTAAATTGCTTAACCTGAGCCCAGACGCTTAGCTATTTACGTGTCATGTAGACCTTTAAAAAGACAGACAACTGTCCAGAACGTGTGAATGGCCTTTATTTATTTGGAAAATACCTGGATTAAGTTATGGGATCGCGCACTCTTTCGCTATTTCAATTTGAATTCAATTTAAATTGATATTTATATAATTGTGGGAACTGAAATATTGCGTAGCGCGGTGGCGGAGGCCTTGATATTGCGGTTTGGAGTCGTTAAATTACTGCAAGTTTCCTAATGCTGCACGTACGGCTGTACTCGGGTTTAAAATTCCAGACGGCACGCAAAAACAAATCTCCGCCCCATTATTTCTTTTCTACGCAGTAAAAGACCCCTCGCTGGGAAGCGGCTGTGACTTCTCTGCAACCGAAACTTTCTTTTAACCTCAGCTGACCTTCCCAGAGCGTACTGGTTCCCTTAAGGCAGACAACTTTATAGGAAAGCTGTGCTGGAACATCGCGTAGGTGTGTTGATGCTGCCGACTCTGCAGCCACTCGGAACACGGCATAGTACGCAAAGAAAGCAATATTTAAAAGGAGGCAGGCAATTTGCAATTACATTGAGTGCGTTAACTGGCGCAGGCAGCCGACATCCAAAAATCGGTAAGCTGTGCGAAGTCAAGGCATGTAAAATGGAATTGCTTTCCATTTACACATATATAAAATAAACGTAATTGTTATGGATGTTTCGCGTAGTGGATCATGTGTTCTCCCGTGTTTTGTTGACGCAATGAGGTGGCATCACGTGCTTTGTTCCTGTTCTGTAGCATTGTTTATTTTAATTATTAAGCTTCATTCGTGTTGTAAGCTGAATTAGTGAAGGAAATATTCCGCTCCGGCATGTTTGTTTGTTCAGAGGAGCCCACGTGTGCAATGATCGCGCGCGCCTTAACACGAATTTCCATCTTATTCCGCCATCCACGTCATCTATAAGGGAAGAGCAGGCGAATATTTCTAACACGACAATTGACTCTTCCTCCTCTACGTAGGAATTGGCGTTGGGGACGTAAAGTGAACGATCAAGCTTCAGCATTAACGGCATCTCCGCGGGACCAGGCTGCCTCAATTCGCCACGAGAACTTCAACAGCGCACCGGCATTAGAAGCTTGGGAAAGCGGCGTCGCTTATTCGAGACGGTGATGACCAGTGAAGGTACGTGTTCCTGCACTGACATTCAGACCCTTCCTGGACGGAGACCCACTGCACTCCATGGGCCAAACACAACAGAAGATAAGGACTTCGACGAACCATGTCAGCATTTCGCTTGGGGTTGTATCGAAACGAGTTTTCCTGCAGGGTGAACATGACTAGGGGCAGCAGACGCATGCGCCTCCATTTTACTTTTATTAGAATAGCAGGAGGGAAGTACACGTGGTGTGCCTGTTGACGACCACAAATGTGTTTAACATTTTACTCTAACGTGACCTCCGTTTCGGACGCACAATTAGTACGCATATTAATTCGCGACGTAGGGTATGGCCATTCCGAGCTCCAGTGTGCGAACCACGTATTGTTAAATGGCTGAGATGATCAAGGAGCGACCGCAGGCAACTATGCCCTTGAGTCTGCTAAAGCTCCACTTCAAAACAGATCGCTGTCATTCTGTAAAAATTAGAAAAGTGTGTAAGTGCGCCATTTCCTCGATTCAGGAGACCACCTTTTGTGTTCTGACAATAAACGATTACTCATGATTTTATTCATGTCGAAGTGTTTGCTGCTACGCTGCCTTGTCTGTTTTGTTCCTGGTGTTTTTTCCTGTTTTGGTGTGTTACTTTATTAGGTTAAATTTTTAAACACGATAGTCTTTCATTGGATACTTCTCCTGTCTGTTTGTATGCTGTCACATGATTCAGCAACCCCGCCAAAGTATAAGCACTTGCCTAACGCCCATCCATTTTTAACTGGTAGCTGCGGTCCTACTGGTGAATATTGTCGATCAAAAAGCAAATATTTCGCATATCTGAGGCGCAGCATCATTACGTTTTTATTAGGTGGTGCGTTCCTTTAGTAGGAAATACATAGATACGTAATTCTAAAGACCCTAGTGTTTGTTAGGCTGCGCTAAAGGTGCGACGCTATGCAAGAAAAAGGCCTCTGCCGGCGGTTTGGTGCTGCCACCTGGCTAGTTACCCACAGATTCTGCACGAGCTCATGTTTCCCGACGGCGCTGCCAGATGGCGTCCATGTATCACGCAGCGTAGTACGGCCTGCAGAAGACTATCGTCTTTCGACATTTGCAGCGAAGTACGCAGGCACGCTGCCAATTTTCTTGTTCATTTTTCTAAACTGTGTCACTGGTACAGTTCCTGGAAAGGGCTCCGTGCATACTCTCATGCATCCTCCTCTCTACACTGCACAATTGTATGTTGAGGGCATGTCAATTACCTCAATATTTTAGTTGAGTATAAAGAATTATTTCGCAATACTGGCAACAAGAAGCGGTTCCTCACGCACAAAAGAAGATAATAGTCGATATAGCAACAAGTATTCTGCGCTCATTTCATTGCTTTTGTCGATGAACAGACCGCTAAAAACGATGTAAAACAGGGAATGACGCAGGAACCGATGTTTCCACAAGTGTACTTTGTCAGGACAGCAACTGCCTCCTCGAGCGTTCGTTTCTGTACGCCTTTCCCTGTTCAAGATCCCCTGTTCTACATCGCTCTTAGCGATCTATTCATCGATTCGAACCTCCGTCTTCCCATTAGCTTCTCTTCTTGTTTGGATTGCTTATGTGTGTCGCACCACATATCTAATGCTCCATGCTATTGGCCGGGAGGTAAGCCCAAAGGCGGCAGCGCCGTCACGGCATCAATTCGGTATTTCAACACCGCGAATGTACGCACGCACGCACGCACGCACGCACGCACGCACGCACGCGCACACACACACACACACACACACACACACACACACACACACACACACACACACACACAGTGCTGATTTTCAACTCGAAATGGCTATTTTAAGTGCGAATGCACTTTATAAGCGACCCTGAATCCGCCGTCCCATAGCAACGGCGCGAGGGGCGGAGAGGAGCGTCTGTAGCAACGGCGCAGCGACGTCACACCCCACGTGACTGCGCGCGCTCCGCCTCCTCACCGCGGTTTGCGCGGGCGCACCGCTCTCCGCGGCGTGACGTCACGGCGCGCTGTGCAGCTGTGTGTGGCGCCGGCGCGTCAGTCCGTATATAAACGTCCGCCGGCTGCCGCTCGCTCTCTTCTCGCTCGGCTCCGCGGTCGGTGAAGTCTTTCGCAGTATGGATCCATCGCAGGCATCAACCTTGACTGCGATACATCCAACAACGAGTACAACGCAATCGAATGCGAGCATTGCACGCATCGTTGAAGATACCGCACCGGTTGAAGACAAGGCAGCGCAACGAAGGGCCCGTGCTGCCGAGCGCAGGCGGGCGAAGCGGGCTGCGGATCCCGAACTCCGCGCGCGGGAGGCCGATGGGAGGCGTAAGCGGCGCATTGCCTGTGGCGATGAAGGCCGGCGTCAAGACGCCGAACGAAAGCGGATGAAACGAGCCGAGCCCCCGAAGCCGATCTGGCGGGAGGACGCGCGATGTGTGAGCGAGCGCGGGTCCTGGATTTTGCACGTCCGGACGCGCGTTTCAAGCGCGACTTTGTGGATCGCAGCTTCGGTCACAGCTGCGCCGTGTGCGACCGGCTGTGGTTTGACAACAACCTGAGCTGCATTTCCGGCGTGAGGAACGAGACCAACAGGTTGAACGCGTTGCGGTTTCTTTGGAACGAGTTGGGAAGACACTTTAAATTCATTAATTACACTTTAATCATAACTTTACTCCCCCTCATAGCATCACCCCGTGCATTCGCACTTAACCATGTTCACCCTCGGGGAAATGCTTTCTTTTTTTTCGTGTACAAGTGATTTATCTGTTGTCACGTGGTCGTGACGCACGCAGTACTCAAGCAATGTCAGGTGAACAGATTATTGGGCGAACTTGTGCCCAGCAAAACAAGTCAATGAGAATGCAGAGCAATAGCGGCGTAAACAGTCGTCGGCTTTTATACCCACGAAATAAGGCGTTCTCGCTTTATCTCTGGAATTCCAGAAGTCACTGAAATGTGCGCGTCTGGCACGCAAAGTTTCAACAGTGGTCGACGCAGTTCCCGAAGTGACGTGCAAGATAAACGCGGCCTGAGTGGCGCGTAACAGAAAGTGATAACGGCGCTCCCCGCAAACAAAGCAAGTGCGCGTGTCGCAGGAAGCTGATAACGGTATTCTCTTCAAACAAACAAAAACAACCGCGCGTGTCACTACCCCCCTCTGAAAGGCATCGTCTCGATGCTAAAAACAGAACATGCAAGTGATCGTATACGAAATAAATTAACGATACGTTACCGTTAATAAGCGCTTATAGTAAGGTTTCATTCGCACCACGCGTACAACTGCGGGTCGTGCACGGCGTCGTTGGGATAATGTTAAGCCAACGGGCACGACCTCGTAGTCCAGTTCACCACAACGTCTGAGTACCTTGGAGTGTCCTAAGTAGCGGCGCAAGAGCTTCTCACGCAGTCAGCGTCGTCGTATTAGCGTCCAGACCCAGACAAGGTCGTCGGGTTGATAATCGGTGTGGCGTCGTCTAAGGTTGTAGTGGCGCCTGTCGACCATCTGCTGGTTCTTGATACGCAAGCGAGCGAGCTGTCGAGCTTCTTCGGCGTGCTCCAAGTAGACGGCAACGTCGATGTCTTCTTCGACCGCTAGCATGGCGTCAAGCGTCGTTGTTGGGCTCCATCCGTATACAAGCTTGTATGGCGTCAGCTGCGTATTTTCTTGCCCGGCCGTGTTGTACGGGGTCACATACGGAAGTAGGGCGTCTCACATCTTGTGTTCGACGTCGACGTACATGGCCAGCATGTCGGCGATGGTCTTATTTAGACGCTCGGTGAGGCCGTTCGTCTGCGGATTTCATCTGCAGACGAATGCAGTGAAATCCTCATCCTTCAAGGTGAAACTGATTACTTTCGAAATTCCCAATGGCTCGGTGAAATTGGAGGTGTACGCTCGTGCAATACTAAGGAAAGACCAAGGACTCATGCCCCGTGACTATGTTTGCGAGAAGCGTTTCTCGGCCAGTCACATAATGTGTCGATGCTAAAGCGAGCTTGGTGGCGAAGGCTTCGACAAACCGAAACAGATTGTATTGTAACTATATGCCGTGCCGTCAATATTGCCGCGTTGTCCCAACCAGAGATTTATACCCCCGCCTCCCTCTCCCACTCTTAACACTCCCCTTGTAGCACCTGTTGTATCCTTACTTCCCCCTAAAAATTCCTCCGATAATCAATGACTTCGTGTCGACATCCCCCAGCTACTGGTTACGCCATGGCTAAAGCAACCCCCCCACCCCGCCCCCCCCTCCCTTCCTAAAAAAAGAAATTCCGGATAAACCGCTGCTTCAGCTACCTGTTTTCTGTTCGCACAAAAAAAAAAAGAAAACAACGAAAGGAAGCACACGGGCCACCGGACCTGTCATGAAGTGCGGAGAAAGTGCAGTTGTCAATTCAGACACAAATATGCTCGCTGCTTGCCACGATGAAAAAAAAATGAGATCGTGCGTCCTCTCAAGTCCTTTTGCCACGAGTGCATTGTCTTGAACTATAAAGAAGCAAACAATGGCGTATGTGTAGTTGAAGGAAAAGAAACTACGTTGTACCGATAGTTCTGGTGCCCACCTAACCAACAGAGCTCGCGTTATACAGTAAAAGAATTGTATATTCCGCCTTCCACAGCAGGTACTGTGCAGGTAATTGTTGTGTATGCAACACTTTCTTTTCGTTCAGCTAACTTGCTGTCTCCGAGGGTGCGCAAGAAAAGCATCCACTGCGATGAATCGGCGCCTGTTGAAACATTAAACCGGCATTAAACCTTGAAACATTAAACCGGCAAGCTTCCACGGAGAGCGCGACGCGCGTTCCTCCTTCTCCGCGAGACGACTCGCACGACAGACGGCGCGTCGGCGCGGTGCCCTACGGCGTGTCTTTATCGGGCTGCCCGAGCCAGCGCCGTTTCCCCTGCTCAAGAATTCTTGCACCGTGGCTTGCGTCTGTGTAAATTTCGGTGCCAGCCTCTTCGTCAAAGTGCGCGAGTATTGGCGGCGCTTGCAGGCATCGCTTTAGTTCTTCAAATGCCTCCACATGCGGCGTTTGCCATTTGAAGTCGACGTCTGCCTTCGTGAGCTAAGTCAGTGGCTCAGCGACCCGCGGTAGGTTCTTGTTGAAGCGCCTGTAATAAGCGCAGGGGCCAAGAAATCTGCGTACTGCCTTTTTGTCGGTGGGAGGACGAAAGTCGGCGATCGCAGTTCTTTCCTGTGGATCAGGGCGTACTACAGACTTGCTAATAACGTGACAAAGGAACAACAGCTCCTCGCATGCGAATCGGCACTATTCTGGCTTTAAGACAAGTCCGGAGGCCTTGATTACCTGAAGAACAGGTTCAAGACGCCGGAGGTGTTCGTCGAAGCTGGAAGCAAATACGACGACATCGTGCAAGACCAGGCAGGTCTGCCAGTTCAAGCCTGCTAGTACTGTGTTGTCCACAACCAGCTGGAACGTCGCAGGCGCCGAGCGAAGAGAAAATCGCATGATCTTAAACTCGAACAGCCCGTCTGCTGTTACGAAGGCAGTCTTCTCTCTGTCTCTCTCGTCTACTTCGATTTGCCAATTGGCGGTTTTGAGGTTCATCGACGAAAAGTACTTTGTGTTGTAGAGTCGATGCAAGGGATCGTCTATCCGCGGGAGGGAATACACATCTTTCTTCGTGATTTTGTTCCGGCGACGATAATCGACGTGCAAACCTAGGGCCATCCTTCTTCTTCACTACACCACTGGCGATGCCTACGGACTCGTAGGCGGCTGGATGATGTCTACGCGCAGCATTTTGTCCACTTATTGCTTGATGGCCTCGCATTCCCGTGCCGAAACTCGGTAGGGGCTCTGACGGAGAGGACGGGCATATTCGTCGGTTATGATACGATGTTTCGAGAGAGGGGTCTGGCGAAGCCTCGATGACGACGAGAAGCAGTCCTTGTACTGCTGAAGTAAGGCCTTGAGCTCCTTTTGTTGCTGCCTGGAAGGACCTTGATTTACGTCGAAGGCGGGCGCGGATACAGCGGTCGACGTTGCGTCTCCCCGACAATCGGTGAGGGCGATAAGGCCTTGAGCTCCTTGTTGCTGCCTGGAAAGTCCTGATTGACGTCGAAGGCGGGCGCGGATACAGCGGTCGACGTTTGCTCCCCGAGAATCGGTGAGGGCGAAGGCATTGCCTACTTCAACAAATTCACTGAGGTGCGCTGCCGTCGTACCCTTAGTGCTCGTTCACACAGCCGTCAAACGGCCGTCACGTCACCGTCACGGCGCCGTTTGCGTCAGGGGAGAGGGGTTTCCGCGACGTTTTCTCTCAAAAACGGTCCCGAGGTCAGGATAGGCCTATATTCGTTGCTGAAGTTCGTCACCATTACCTTGGCTTCGCCGTTATGAAGCTTGGCTATGCCTCTTGCGACGCACATCTGACGGTCTAGGAGCAAGTGCTGGTCGCCTTCGATGACACCTTGAAAGTTCGTAGGCGCTTTGGAACCGAAGGAAATGATGACGCTCGACAGTGGCGGGAAAGTTACCTGCTCTTCTGTCACATTCAAGGCATGATAAGCGACGGTGCAGTCTGACGGCGTCGCATTATCCGTGGACAGCGTGATTGACCTGGATCTTAGGTCGATGACTGCGCCGTACTGGTCTAGGCCTTTGATAGTTCGCGTCCCGTGCAGCTCTTGCCTCCGGAACTGCAGCAATCATTTTCCCTCTTCCGTAGTGGGAAGGCGAGCCTCGTCGAGGAGATGGAAAGCGACGGTTTCAAAAGTGTGGGCGATCATCCGTGGTCGCAGATACGTGATTGACAACAATCCTGCCACAATCCCCCCGAACATCCGAACAAGATTTCTAATAAAGCCGCTGCTAACGAACATGTTGGCCAACCACCACGTTGGCACAAGGAAAGTAATGACCATATCCTTCCACAGGTCAAACAGGTAGCCAACCGGACGCGTGTCTGGTTAACCTCCTTGCCATTCCCTTCCCTTGTTTCTCCCTCTTGCACAGGACCCACGTGTCAAACTCCGAAGCAGCGTTCGTTGATGCCGCCCAAAACCGCAGCCCATACCATACCTATGTATTGGGTGTGGTAACATTTTCCTTTGTTAAAACAGCTACTTACGTCCCTGCAACCAACTCAACGGAAGCTTAAGAAGCGACCATAGCCCTGGCAGTGGCACCGGGTTCACCACTATACTCAACAACTGAAAACCCTCCATTTCGAATTTGGTACATGTCATCGTAGCACCCAAAGCGCTGCGATCACTCCTCTCCACTCTCCTTCCAGGCGAGCATGACACACTATGTCCCGTTGAACTGATATGGGTTCCGGGTCACACGGGGAGGCTCCACCAATATGCTCGAGGATTCGTCAGCGAGCGGTGCATCCTACGTCACAACTGGACGACCATCACGAAGCCCTTACCTCATATCACGACATTACCTACTATTACCGCCTGTCGAGGCAGTTGAAAGAACCTCTACACCATCAATTGATGAAGCGGCAGGAGGTTATCTGGCGCCCACCTCAAACACATTCCTTTCAGAACCCATACATCTACGCGCGCATACACCCTGACATATTTGACCCACATTGTCCGCAATGCGGCTCAACAGCCACACTTAACCATATCCTCTGTGGCAGCACAGAAGACCCACCATCTCCTGAGAGAGAAAGATTCTTTATTTCAAAAGAAAAGAGCACAGGATAGTAACTGTCTCTCGTCGAGGAGGACACCTCAACCATCCTGTGCGGGGGATGGGGAAGGGGGACTAAAACAGAGAAAGAAAGATAAAGTAGAACTTAAAAGAGGGAGACACGGGCGTAGGCACCACAGTGTACACCAGTGTTGTACGGAACGTCGTTCCAAGGAACGACGTTCCTGCAACGCGTTCCTTTTGGGAGGAACGAAGGAACGCCATCGTTCCTTTTAGGGTTGGTGGAACTGTAACGGTAACGCGTTACATTTACGAAGGAACGGCAAAGGGAACGGCGTTCCTTCTATGCACGTTCCACTCCACGAAGATCGCACGTATACGCAGCACGTATGCAGGGCGGATAGGCAGGGCTGCAACAAGCCATCCCTGGAGTCCTCGTTTTCCTGCCGCCAGTATCGCTCTCTCATAAAAAATCACGCGCTAAACACCATTCTATTGTGGTTTTGATGATTCGACATGGGTGACGCTTCCCCTTCTTCACTGCGGCTGCACGACGTCAGGGTATCCCGATACTCCTTGGCGGTTGCCGCTTACTATGGCCACTGGACAAGTAGTTTCCGGCTGTCAGCCAGCCCTGTATGGGTGTACGGTAACGCGGGAGGAACTGCATGCAACAGCGAAGTTCCTTTCGTCCCTTACATGGTTCTGCCGCCAGGGCTCCCTCCGAAATAAAACACTGTCAAGGTGTGCTTTACCATCGCCTCTCCTCGCATTGGTTCTGAGAACCCGGTTGTGGCCATGGTTGTCCATATTTGTAAGACACTCTGCGTCAATCTCTTCAAGGCATTTTAGTTGAACTGAACAGGCCGCGCATGAATTTAGCTTCAGCTGACATATGCCCTCAGCAAAAAGCAGAAACGGAAGGCTTCTCATACACGTGCTCAGGCGAACGTGTGCTGAACATGCTTACGTGCGTGCGTGCGTGCGTGCATGCGCGTTTGTAATGCGGAGCCAAGTTAACATTGTTCTAACCCGGACATGGTCAATTATGTTCCTTGATGCCCAGTTTGTTTCTAATAAAAACTATGGTTTTATCGCTACGCGACCAAACGGCTAGCTATACAGGAATAACCAAACATTTTAACGCACCGCACACCGTCCACTTTACTGGATAGCCCCATTTGCTGTATAACAATGTCCTGTCAACCATGCTTGCGTGGTGTGGGTCATTGTTGTTGGCGTCCTGTCAAATTATGCATGTGAGGCCATTTATTTTCTTGTTTATTTCCTGCATCACAACAGCATTTCGTCCTTGCGTTAATGTCAACGTGCCTACGAATTGAACAGGCAATTAAAGCTTATTCCTAATGCCACGAAGAAACGAACGAACCAGTCCTGCGTTATTCGGCGGTAAACGCACAAAACAGCCATATTAAAATTCCCCACACCGACATACGTTCAGCGAAGCCATAATTAACAACAGAAGTACAGTACACTACAAATACTTTAAAGTGAGGAAAACTAAGTAAAAGCAATACATCCGGAACTGCCAATTAGTTTTAATAAAAGGCTACAAAAGCTACCACTTACGAGCAAAATTGTTTCGTATCGGGGATGCTGACAGTATCGGGGAATCTTGTTCCAGTATTTCCGCGCAATGGCATGGGTCAGGCACAAGCCTTTGTAACTATCTTAAGTCAAAAGGTCTATTACTAGCTTTTAGTGTCAGATGCATCGCTGTTACATGCATTGGTACATGTGAGTAACTACCTATTTCCACATTAGAGGTGCAGTATCCTGGCTACGCATCTCAAGAATGAAGTGGAAAGTGCCATATGTGTCGCACTTGTAACAGACTAGCGCCAAAGTTGCAGTGGAGTTGTCCGTAATATGTTCGGTGCTCCTTGAAAATATTTGGCTACACTCTTAGCACAGTAACCTTTAGTTTATTTTATAGGTACACAAAAATGTGAAAATATGCACCTTTATAAAGGTTAAAGTGCTTTAACCTTTTATAAAGGAGCATATTTTCACATTTTTGTGTACCTATAAAATGAACTAAAGGCTACCGTGCTAAGAGTGTAGGAGCGTTTCTTTACACATTTCCTTGTCTACAGATATTACGCTGCCGCTGACGTTCAAATTCGTGAAATATATGTAGGTCGATGCGAGATTTAAAATGTTCACATTATTTTGCCTCAGGATTAATTTTCAATCGTAGAAATCAAATGTAACGTTAATGTAACGATACGTTCCAATTTTTGAAATGTAACTGGAACGCGTTCCTTCTTTATTAAAGGAACTTGTAACGGGAACTCGTTACAAAATTGTGAAGGAACGAGGAACGAATTTCCGTTCCTGTTTTGGAGGAACGTGTACAACACTGCTGTACACAGGTAAACATCAAGCTCGACACTTAAAAAATCTTAAAAGACACTTAAACACTTAAAACACATGCTAGCTTAAACATTTAAAACACACGCTAGTTTGTCATAGCCGCCCGGCCAACCCCGTGTCCTCGATGAAGTTGAGGAGGGCGGAAGAGCGGAGCGGCGACGTTCAGTGCAACCAGCCGGGTGCAACAGGTCCTGTAGTGTTGAGCACAACAGGTTGTGTTTACGGTAGCTGGCACACAACTGTTCTCGAGCGGAGGCGAAGGCAGGGCAGCCACACAGAAGGTGTGCGAGGGTTTCCACCTCCCCGCCGTCTATGCACGCGGGAGAGAGGGCACCACGTAATCGATGACGGCGTTCGGCTGTCCACGCCGCGCCGGTTCGAAGGGTGCAGAAAGGTGCACGCCCGCGCCGAGTGAAACCGGTCGCGGGCAGTGGGCGTGGCGGGCAGCCGTCGGCGATGCGCGAGTCAGGGTGGGATCGCGCCAGTTCCCTACGAAAATTGATGAGCGCAGGGTCGTACGAATGGCGCAATCGGACAGCGGGATGTCGGCAGAGTGGGCCCGCTTAGCGAGTTCGTCCGCTGCCTCGTTTCCCGCGATGCCCACGTGTACGGGTAGCCACTGCAGGACGACGTCGCATCCGCGCTCCCGTAAAGACAGCAGACTGTGAGCGACTCGTTGGGCGAGCGGCGGGCCGCGTTCCTCCCTCGCGAGCAGACGCAAGGCCGGTTTAGAGCCGCAGAATATCGCTGCGCTCGTAACGGCCGGCGACTCAAGGAGGTCAGCAGCCAGTTGTAACCCGACCAGGTTCGCTGTCGTAGAGGAAGCGCAGTAGCTAAGTCGGCACTGCTTGTCCACGCCGAGCTCGGGAGCCATGCAGGCAGCAGCGGCGGAGCGGTCCTGCAGCACTGACCCTTCGGAGAAGACATGGAGCCTGCCGGCGAAGTCGTCTTGCATTCGCGCCGCCGCCTCCTGCGCGATGGCACCGTGAGGTGTGTCACGCTTCGTGCTCACTCCTGGGAGGTTCACACACACACGCAAATGGACACTGCGGTGGGGTGACGGCCAACGCGCACAGGTCACGGGGTCATCGACCACAATGCTGTCGTACAATTCGACTATCCGGCCCACGCGCGAGTGCGGCACCCGCTGCAGTCTGTCGAGGAGGGGGCCGGCACCAGGCGCCCTATGGAGCCTCTCGATGTGGCACAGCGCGCGCATGTCAGCCGTGAGAGATGGGGGCCACGCACGAGCCTCCGCGAGGGTGTCCGCTACACGGGAGCTGCGGGGCATCCCGTGGCACATGCGGAGGACTCGCCGATGGTCCCGGTCAATCAGGCGCCACTGAAGCACAGGAGAGGCATACTGCAGAGAGGGAGGGCGCAGAACGCCAGGGACAGCGCCATCGCCTCGCAGATGGTACACACAAACGAGGGAGGGCAGCCGTTCCCGCGAGCCAGCACCTTTCGCACAGCGCCCTCGACGCGACGAGAGTCCTGCCGAATGCGGCGCACCGCGGAGGGCCACCGTAGGCCGTTGTCAATCGTCAGCCCGAGGTTGCGGACGCACTTTCACCAGGAGATTGGCGCGCCATGGAGGTGGAGGCACGGCAAGGAGCGACGCGGAGCTGCACGAGGGTGCACAACGAGGGCCTCAGCCTTCGAGGGCGACAACGTGAGGCCAATGCCGTCGATGAATCCGGCGACACGCTGGAGAGCGTCCTGCATGCACGCACGCACCCTGCTGCACTACCGCGGGGGACCCCGCACGTACAAGGCGACGTTGTCGGCGTAGATCACCGCTAGCACACGGAAGCCGCCCGTGCTCGGGAGGTACTCGATGAGGGGTGCGAGCACTAGGTTAAACATAAATGGGCTGAGCACACTTCCCTGTGGCACGCCCGAGTTAACCATGCGCGGCGAGCTCGTCGCTTTCCCCACGCGCACACAGAACGATCGGTTGGCGAGGAAGGCCTGCACATAGCGCAGGAGTTTGCCCTCAACACCGAGCGCGCGCGCTGCGTGGAGCATGGAATCGTGGGGCAGCGTGTTGAATGCCGACTTCACGTCGAGGAGGAGGAGGATGGCCATCTCCCTGTCGTGCAGGCCCTGTTCGAGCGTGTTCACCACAGCGGCTAGACAGTCGGCAGTCACCCGATTAGCTCGGAATCCACTTTGCTCTGCCGGGAAGAAGCCGCGCGCCGTTGCTATCCACTATATGCGGTGTAGTGCCATTCCCTCCATGGTTTTCCCAGCCACGGAGGTGAGCGAGATAGACCGGTAGGATTTCAGTTCTCGCGGCGGTTTACATCGCTTCAAAACAGGGACCACAACGGCCGAGCGCCACTGATCTGGGAGGCGGCCGCTGGAGAAAACCTGGTTGTATGCCTCCAGCAAGAGTGGGCGCTGGGAGGCGTCCAAGTTTCGGAGCAGCTGACGCGTGATGCTAGCAGCTCCAGGCGCGCTGCGCTTCCGTTTCCGAAGCAGGACTCTTTCGAGTTCGGAGAGGGTAAAGTCTGCCTCACACAGAGCGCACACATCACCTGGAAGTGCCGGCTCGATTGGCGGGAGGGACCGCGTGGAGGGGCTGGCGGCGCGCACAACACACTGGGCAGCCGCAGGGGGTTCAAAGGACATCGCCAGTAGCTCGGCGAGTTCAGCTTCAGTGATGCCGCGCGCGGCGGCAATGGCTAGGACAGGCAGGCGCGACACTTTCGGCTCGATCATCACCTGCATGTTGTGCCAGCCGCGACCACGGCGGTGAGGGTCGCTCAACGAGGAGCACACCATCTCCTGATCTCCTGGCGACTCTCCCACCTGAGGGGGGAGAAGGTTGTGACCTCCACCAACCTTAGTGTCCAGCTCCAGGCCATACAGAGAGCAGAGGAGGTGGCCACCAGGCTCATCCTGCCGGTTCATCTACCTCCGTCCTTGTTCGACATGATTTTCAACAATATGATCAGCGCATATACTAAGGATGACACTGCGAGATATGATTAGAGTGGGTGTTGTTTAAGCAACACCGACTCATCGGGTAGTCCGTCCGCAACAGGACTCTCGCAGAAGCGCTCCATTGTAAAGTTGGTGCAGCCGTACTTTGTCTGACCGGTGTTGCCACGACTTGAAGCGAGGGATGAGAATGCGTCGAAGTGGTCCAAAACGGGACATTTTTCCCACGACATATCATCGAGGCGCTGTGTGATGAGGACTTTTGGCTTGCAGACTTCTTCGTATGTCTCCACTGACTGATTCTCGATCAGGGCGTCCTGTAGCACATAATAATGGTAAGTTAAAGAGAATGTTTGTACCAAAATGTTATTAAATAATTTTATCGCCTTAAAATGTCACACCTGACGCGTGCGCGACTGCATCCCCAGCTCAACTTAACAAAATTAATATGGCTCAGTTACAAATTCCTCCCGTCTTTCCAAATCTAAAAAAAGAGTGCGATGCTGCGGCGAAATCAGTGGGCCTGATAATTATACAAAAAGGACTAGACAATGTGCCGTGCGCTGTACTTCGCACAAGGTGTACCTTTAAGGTGCTAATAGCTAAAAACGCAGAGTTCCGTCCCCGGATTGGAATGGAGAAGATACCACATCGCCACAATTGCTCGACGAGTCCGATAAATAGCGTATCCTAGGACGAGATGAAGTCGAACTCGCCACTGCTATGTTACAGGTATCCAACGTCACAATTTTGTTCGTATGCGAACAAAATTGCGCGCATGTTGGTTCGGCATTATTTGAATGACTATCGTAGCACAAAGTAAGGGCGCATGTGTGTGTCTGAGTGTTCTTGTGTCCCGCTACATTGTGCTGACATAGTTATGCAAAAAATGCAGTACGAAAAGCCCGCCTTCCAGTCGATAGAGAGACCAAGACGACATATACGCATATGTGGAGTTACGGCGACGATTAGAACACACCTGTTCACTTGCACACGAAGAACAGCAAAAAGCGAAGAAGCTGCACAAAGGCTACTACGATAAAAAAGCGAGAAGGCGCATACTTGTTCCTGGTGACGAGGTGCTGGTACAATTACCAGCAGATACTAACAAGCTTGTGCTCTCTTGGAAGGGTCCTTTTCCTGTCATCGAGAAACGCAGCGAACTGGATTATGTTGTCAACCTCGGCAATAAGGACACGCTCTTTCATATTAATATGTTAAAGAAGTATGAAGAGCGCAAGCCACTGAGCGAACAGACGGTTGCAGGTGCTACTACAACGCTGCCAAGTGACACCGCGATAGATGAAGGTCCGTCTGACGAAATTCCACTTATCACAATAGGACAGACGCAAGACTGGACGAACGTTAGCATTGCATCGGAGCTCAATGCTGACGAGCGACAGCTCCTTAAATTACATTTATTAAAAAAAAAGTCGGGGGAGTTCTTAAAAAGTTCAGAGATATTTTCTCCGATGTCCCTGGAAAGACAGACATTGTTCAATGTGAATTGAGGCCAACATCAGAACCTCCAATACAAGTCCGACAATATCCTTTACCGTTTGCTGTCAAAGACGCCGTTGAAGAGGAAGTGAAGGACATGCTGCACTTAGGTGTCATTGAAAGATCAACATCTGCCTATCACTTACCTATAGTGGTTGTCAAGAAGAAAGATGGCACCATGCGGTTGTGTATCGACTTCCGACAACTGAATAAGGTCATCCTTCCATATAGTGAACCTATTCCTCGCACAGATATGATGTTCGCCAAGCTCACTGGATGCAACTTCTTCTCGCGCTTTGATTTCACTAAGAGATATTGGCAGGTACCTGTAGCCAATCAGTCGAAAGAGCTCACAGCCTTCTCATGCGAATCTGGCCTGTATCATTTCAAGTATATGCCCTTCGGTGTTAAGACTGCACCGGCAGTATTCAACCGTTTAATGCGCGTCGTCACCGAAGGAATTCCTAATGTTTTATACTACTTTGACGATGTGCTCGTCGCCACTGATACTTGGGAAAAACACTTAGAAACACTACAAAGACTGTTTGAACGCGTCAGAGCTGCTCGTCTTACTATTAAACCAGCCGAATGCGAGGTGGGCTGTCCAACTACCACGTTTTTCGGTCACATCGTTGGGCAAGGTGTCCTACAGACGAGTAAAAGCATTATTGGCAAGATACAAGCGACGATGCAACCTAAAACCAAAAAGGAGCTAAAAGCCTTCCTGGGCCTTTCGGGCTATTATTGTGACTTTATGCCTAATTACGCTGAGTTGACTTTTCCACTGACGGAACTTACAAAGAAAGGATGCCCGAATAAGTTACTATGCGGTGAAGAACACGAAAGAGCGTTTCGAGACGTGCAGAAACTCTTGTCAACACAACCTGTGCTGAAATCACCAGACTTACATAAACCATTTGTTCTGCGCACGGATGTGTCTTCACGGAGCTTAGGAGCAGTACTACTCCAGGAGCACGAAGGCCGTCTGCACCCAGTCTCCTACGCCAGCCGCAAATTAATGCCACGCAAAGCAGCCTATTCTACAATCGAAAGGGAATGCCTTGCCGTAGTTTGGGCTGTTCGCAAATATCACATTTTTCTGTATGGCAAGCCTTTCACATTGCAGTGCGACCATCAGCCACTGACATACTTTCAGACAGCGAAACACTTAAATAACAGAGTGCTACGGTGGATTTTGGTTCTTATGGAGTATGACTTTCACGTAGAACACATTCGCGGTGTGGACAACGTTGGTGCTGACTATATGAGCTGTGCGGCCTTTACTGACCAGTAATCTTTACCGTTGTACACGAACCTGTTATTCTGCTTCTCACCATAGCGCAGTGTGCTTCTTGCATCGATGGACCTTCACGCTGTGTTTCAAATGGTGTTTTATAGAGACTTGCTTGTTACGTGTACAACGTACTGCAGTTGGGGGGGGGGATGTAGTGGGAGACTGTTTTTTGGGCGCACTAGAAGCGAAGACGATGAAGAGCGCGCGCTTGGACGAGCCGAACGTGAAGTGCGTGTCCTTCGGAACGCCGACGCGGATCGAGCGTTAGAAGCGACCGAGAGCGGCACGTCGACTCGGCAAGCAGACGCACCAGCTCAGTACCAGCCGGGACGTACTGGGTGTTCCTGCGGTGAACGGGTGTCCTGGACCGTGCTGGCTTTTCCGGGGTGGATGTGCGAGCGGGCCAGGGGCGCAGCTGGAGCTGTGGTGCGGCCGGCCAACCATCTACCGACTCGTGGTCACGGTGCCACGCAGGTTCGAGTCCGGCGCAACCACCGGCTGAGGGCGTGGTCACGGTGCCGCGCCGGTCCCTGCCCGGCAAAACCGCCTGATGAACGCGTGGCCCCGGTGCTGCGCAAGTTCCGGTCCAGCCGCCTTCTGAGAGCGTGGCCACGGTGCCACGTATGCTGCAGTTCTACGCAGCCGTTTTTTGAGGGAGTGGCCTCGGTGCCACATAAGAGGCATCGTACCCCGACGGTTTCCTGAGCGAGCAGCTCAGGATCTGCTCGGGCCCCGAACACACCTCATCGTGCCTCCTTTACTGATGTCAGCGTGCGCTGCCGCTTCTATAACATCGGTACTGTGAGTGGTGCCACGGACATCCGACATCAGTTAGACAGGACGCGCCGTTTAGTTTCTTGAGCTTAGGGATCAGAGCGCATTATTTATGTTGCATTGTTAGGTTATTAGTCTATCGGAATTGTGTGTAGTTGTCTCCTAATGTTGTCTATAAATGTTTCCGTGTCTGTGACTTAGCTGTCTGTGTCTGAGACCTGGGCCCACGAACCACCAAAGTATGCTTGTAAGAACTGGAAATTCACAGCGTTGGGTAAGAGTAATAGGCTCGGTGAGGCAGGAATCATAAGAAGTGTTCCTCCGAGCAGCCATAAGAAGCGTATCTTTTCCCACGAATGTCGTGTTTTATCATGGGAAAAAATTAGTTGACTCTTCCGAAGAAAAGCACGCTTGGTTTCATGCGACGCAAGGAATTTTCCTAAGCGGAACTGGTTGGCGTTCAGTCAAGTGTAACGAGCAGGATCAACATCTCTATTAAACCAACCGCTAATGCTATACTTTTACTTACAAAATGTACCACGTTGGAAGAGCCGCTGTACACCGGTAGCGTGATTTCTTGGTACTTTTCTGTTTCTGTGTGCTGCCTATGTCCACATTTCTATCGCAAACTCAAACAAAGGTTTTGTAGTTCTCATTTTTAGCAACATGAAGCGTGCTGCAACAGGTTTTATGAAATACACAGCATTTCACAACGAACCTAAGTCACTTTGACCGTACCTGTCCGTCTCGCTAGCCGCCTTTCCCGTTGCTCTCCTAGCCGTGCCGTTCGACTTGGTATACACCAAAATTGAGATGATAGGCACGAATATACAGCAAAGACAAGACAGATTGATTTCCATAACGCTAATGTAATGCACCTGCAATCTGCGAACGATTAGCAATCGCAAAATCACGCGAGGGCCAAATCTGCAGTGCTCGGCTAGGATGAATTTTTTGGAAACTAGGAAGCTATAATTTGTGCGAAATCCCTTTGGATTTCCTTGTAGCCTTGGGCTACAAAACGGGTGGATGCAAATTTTTCCTTTGATAAACGTTACTCCACGTCGCGGGTTACCGCAGAACTCATTTGTCATATATTCAAGCCCATGTGCTTCGAGTTGTCGACGGATTCGCCCTCGCGCTGTGAGTCGCTGGCTTTCTGGTTGGCTCAATTGGTAGAGCGAGAGCCCCGGATAGTCGTTGGCCCCAGGCTCGAACGCCGGACTAGGACGAATTTTTCGACAAATAGATAGCCTTCACTTCTGAGAAATCCGTTTGGATTTCCCTGTAGCCTTGGACTACAATACGGGTGGATACCAATTTTTCCTTTGATAAACATTACCCCATCTTGCGGGGTTCCGCAGAATTCATTTGCCATGTACTCGGCCACGACAATGCGTATATGCAGCAGCAGTGTATAGATTTTAATTTCAGCCTGTGCGGATCATGAAGCAACCAATACGGACATTGCAAATTCCTGAAATCGTGATTTGCGAGGGTTAAAAAAAAGGATGCGATTTTTGTGATCGTAATGTAGACATAAAGTGATGGCCCGGGAAAACATGTATAATAAACGAAAGCAGTTTACCACGAGGTGGGAATAGAACTCGAACCGTCGAAGTGCAGAGCAAGCACGCTTCGACTACTCCATGATTGATTTTCCCACGTGGTGCATATTGACTGTATGAGTAGCTATGGTGATTGATCGATGCTGGTGTGCGAGCTGCAGATCTCATACGTGTTAACCGAGCTTCTACCGGGTATATGAAAAACGCAGATTGCTACTGCCACACATCCTGCTTTTATCCAGCTTCGGCCGACCTAATGACATATATCCCCCCCCCGCCCCTACCCCCTATATTAATAAAGCTTGCACTAAGTCTGGCGTGACTTAAACACAGCGAAGGGGATCTATTCGAAGGTTGATAAGGATCGTACCTGGTGGCGTTCCCCTCCACCTTTTTCTCCTCCATAACTTCACTTTCCATTCCCCCTCCTTTCTACACTATACCCCATGCGTAAAACACCGACCGCGCCGCCCGTCGCCGCGGCTCCGAAGCGTAGGCGGGCTCGGGGGAGCGCTGTTCCCGTGAGCGTACAGGGCGCGCTGTCTTTTTTTGCGTTGTGCATCGTAGCTTGACGCTTCTGTCAGCTTTCAGCGACGTTTAAAAGCAATAGCGCTAATTGGTTGGCTAATTTATCAAGAAGTGAAACATCCCAGGAAGACAAAAGTGCTTTGCGAACACGAGCGCCGGCACGGCTGCTCGGCACAGAAAATAAGCAATCGCGCGTTCTTTAATGCAGCACTAGGGCGATTACTGCGTCTGCATTTCGTTGCTTTATATCTCGGCGCCTTGAGTGAATGCGTCTTCGCTGAAGCCTCTTGCACAACACGAAGATAAAACACGCATTAAATTCTTTCTGCGTATGAGACGCGCAGTACTGATTATAAGTAAACGCGGTTGGATGCTTTAGACAAAAAGGTCGTCTAAGAAATTGACCGCGTATCTGCGTGCTTCGCTGCGAATGTCGTTGAAAGACGATAGTCTTCTCTCGGCCGTATTACTCTGCGTGAGATATTGACGCCATCTGGCTGCGCCGTCGGGAAACATGAGCTTGTGTAGAATCCCTGGGCAAATGCCAGGTGGCAGCCCTAAATCGTCGGGAGAGGCCCTTTTCTTGCATAGCGTCGCATTTTAAATACAGGGGCCTTTACAATTACGTATCTATGCATTTTCTAGTAAAGGAACACGCTACCTAATGCTTACGTGTTAAGGTTGCGCCTCAGATATGCGTAATATTTGCTTTTTGATCGACAATCTTGAGAAGTATGAACGCAGCTACCAGTTCAAGATGGCTGGGCGTTATGCAAGATCTTAAATTTTGGCCGGGTGGCTAAATCGTGTGACACACGGACGAACAAAAAGACAGACCAACATCTCTGCGTTCATGTATCCCAAGAAAGACTATCATCTTTAAAATAACAGTTGACAACATCTTCAGAAAAGCGTCGCTGCACCACCCATGCTTTGTTCGCAATGGGCTATTGCACTACGCATCCTACGCATTGAAATTCAATGTTTAGGTCCGCTCACCTTAACCATATGCGTGTTGGTCGTTAAACATGGCATAATAAAGGTTGTACGGAAATAGGTACTGGCTGATACAACTTGACAATAAAGTCGTTTGACAACAAGTTCAACGCCGCTTGGAATATATTGCTACGAAGCGATACTGCGCTGCGAAAGTCCGCCATCCTTCACGTAACAGTGTGCGCAGGAAAGTGACGAAAGCGACGACTGGGGGACCGCTCGTGCTGTTGCTGTTGTTGCTGCTGCCCTTCCTTCTCGGCTGCAATGGCTGCTCCCTGTGCATACATAATCTGTAAATACATCTACTGTTCTTGCTAGTGAGCACTCTGTTCCTGCACTCGGCAATATCTTCAGACATTTGCCATTGCCATGAAATATTCTCCGGAGCCTTGATGTCTCCAAATCACGCACGTTAACTTTAAGATAAAGTCGCGTCATGCGTTTTGTGTCGTTTCGAAACCTTCATGTTTTGATTTATTTCTGCCTGTGGTGCTGTAGCGGGCGCTTGTTTTCGTTTTACACTTTTGCTTAGTGGGTGAATATGCTCGAATGCATCATTTGTAGTTTTGTCTCTGCTTTGAGAATAGCTTAATGAAAGTTATGTACGATATCAAATGCCAGGCTTTCCATTTGGTTTGAAACTGTTACGACTGCGTCAGGGCAATTACATTGACGACGTCGTTCATGCACGCTTTTGTATTCTAGTGAATCTTGCAGGGAGGATGGGATACGTTTAGTATTGTACGTTTCGAAACTTAATTGGCATTCATTTAATTTGGAGACTATTTGCAGCGCTTCAGCAGTATTGCAAGGAGTACAAAAATAACGACAATGATGGCGCTGCATGTGTTTCTCACTCCTGAGGCTCTAAATCAGTCGATAGAACACGCGTTTTGATTGTGCATTTAGGCGCGATGGTTATACTAAAGCACCAATGGTGGTAACACTAAAAATGACACAATATAAAATAAGTTTGGCCTCAGCATGGCAGTAATTTTTTGGGTCTTGCCTCCTGTGGTATTCCACTTGTGTGCTCCCGTGAAAATACTGAAACGCTCTGCTTGCGCAACGATGGAAATGGGAAATACATGCTGCGCAGAAATTAGCAGGATGCATGCTTAAGAGTGAAGAACACTTAATAATATACGCTATTTTCCTGAAGTTCACCCGGCCGGTTTGCAAGCTGCCCTGCCACTGGCCGTGTCGCTGTATAGGAACCATCCTCAGGCGTGAGGGGCGCGCTCCTTAGCCGACCGTTAAAGTATACGCGGAGGTGTGTGCATTAAGAGCTTTCGTTCACAAGATTAACAAATGAAAATGCGTCTGGTGTGTTATTAAAGCTCGTCATAATTACAATGAGCTCCTATTCATGGGCAAGGTTGTTGATACTCCTCAGCCGCCAACATTTGGGGCGCGTGGAGGAGACAGTCACGCCAGACTGGTCAGACATAGCACGCGCGTCCACTGACAGCGCGAACACAAAGCAATAATATTACCTTTAATACTGAGGGTGATTCCTTTGTGTACGCTATTAACGAGAAAACGACGACCGTAGGTGCACACAAGCGGCGAATCGCACGCATACACCACGACCATGCGTGCATTGAAAGCGGGCGTCTCCGGAACGAGGCCCGCCGGTAGTTCCGGCGGCCACTGCCCTGTGGCTTTCAATGGCGCCCCTACGGGCGCTTCACATTCCGTATATGTAGTGTAAAAGACTATGCTATGCTCTCCCGTCCTGCTTTCCTTCTTTTTCAGCTTCGCGCCATTGAACACGCTCACTTCCTTCAGCGCTCCTTGCTATGCTCTACTCTCTCCCCTTGTTTTCCTCTTTCCCAACCTCACGTCGTTCTCCATCAACCTCACCTCTCTTTACCACCCCTTCGACTTTCATCCTACCAACCCTGACTTCATTTACCACAGCTTCGCTGGCAGGCGCGGCGCAGGGTGCTAGGTTGAACGACAAGTTGTGATGTGTATTTTTCGCATACACTAAGCATAGTACTGTCGGCTTAAGCATCTTTTCTGTTGGAAGAAAGCTCACGGTAAGCAAATCAGTACACCGTAGCGTGCACTTCACTAGGATAAACGAGAAGCTGCTGCAATCACGTGAGTACCATCTCGCGTCGCACCATGACGTGGCCTTTAGTAGCTAAAGTGTTGCCTACGTGCCTGGGTAGCCTACATTACGTATGAAACTGCCCAGGACGCTTAATGTCGTTGATTGTTCTTGGCAAATACTGCTGAATGCGAGTCAATTCAGTATGGTTAATTCATTGATCGCCTGCATCGTGTGGCATCTATTCGCGCAGTCCGTTGGATTTGTCGATTTTTTTTTGTTTTTTGTTTTTAACACTAAAGTGTTTTATGGCCGGGGTCCACTTAGACCCCATAAGTCACTACCGTAACGGATATGATGAAGTGCAGTAAGCATGTATGAACAATGAAGAAAAACACCCAGAAAAACTCCTGTTGTTGCGCTGGGGATACCGTGCTACGTTGAAAGGTGCCCGGTGCGCTCCCACTGCGCTAACGGCGCACATGCGCGATGTTGTACGAACGCGCCTTCTTGTTTCATCCGACTCAGCACGCGCGCATCCAGGCGCCCATTGCCTGGAACGGTGCCGCCAACCAGGACTGGCAAAGCGAATCACAGCCGCTTTATTTCGTCGCTCCTGGATCGCGGCACAATTCCAAGCGCGTGCCAAGTCCGCCTCCATGCACCCGTGCGGAGCCGCGTCAGCATCGGAAAGAAGGGTGATAATATAGAATATAGCCACGTTCGTACAACGTCGAACGTATGTGCGCCGGTAGCGCAGTGGTACAGCACGGGCCACCTCTCTTTGTGAGTCGCGTTTCCCCACCGACCGCTCTTCGAGTGTGATGGGAACAAGAAAACTGCTGCAGGTCAATGTGGCGCAAGCAAGTATGACTGATACTTTATTGCGTGGCATTTAATATAGAGTGTGCCCATTTATTAGGTAAACTACTTCAGTTGCCACAAAGGGCTGGCCCTTGATGTCGTGGAAGAGATGTGTGAAAGTGGGTTCATGCACGTCAAACGGTGCCGTACCAGCGAAACATCGATAGCAATGGGCAAGTTCAACTCGATATAACAACAGGCATTCAACTTGCTTATGCGAAGAGACATTTCACATTTGTGTCGTACCGATTCTATTGACAGAGGGATCGGCCACATTTTTTTTTCTTTAGACTCGCAGGCTTTAACGCTATCTAGAGTCAATGTCTGTCTCAGTCGGCACTCGATTTACGTAAGCTACAGTTTGAACATTCGATAACCCGTGGCGCACAACCCGTATAACTCAGGCGGGTGTGCGAAGCTGGTATGAGCCCCGTGCAATCTTATTATCGTTGATAGTGCCAAACGCGAGGAGTACACAATTTTTGTAGTGTGTAAACGAGTAGCCCATGTACGCCATACACTAATATACTGCCATTCCAATTTTGTTACACACCAAGTGAGAGAGACGGCCATGAGAACACTGAAGCGTAGGCTGCTGAACAGATAGATATGGTCAAGGTTGCTGAAGTTCGCGATGAAATGCTTTGCATTTGAAGGGCCCTGCAACATTCATTGTGTAGCGAGGAAACAAGGCTGATCAATCGTGGCGGCGCGTGTGAACATGTGAGCCGAATATTTTTGCACCACATGGAGCAGGGAACTTGAAAGTTGGTTTGAAGTTTCATCTGGAAATAGCCTGCTCTTCTTCCACACAGCACGTCATAAAGCGGCACGTACTACGAAACCAATGGGAGACATACCATTGTCCGATTCCCCTTTGCAGTTGCCGCGGATGCCGTGGTGTGGCGCCATGTCCCCGCACTGACTCTGGCCACGAGCTTGCCAGCAGTGCGGAAACGCGAATGGTTTCAAAGAGAAAGAGAACAGAAAATGTTTACGGTCCTGACGCGCGCCACTTCCCCTTTTCGCTGTCCATTTTGTAGTTTCCAGCGAGCTCATTGAGACGAAAGGAGAATGAACGTGCACTGTCGGTAGATATCCTCGGCTCAAACTTGACCTTGTAACTATGCTAATGCCAAACAGATTTGATTCTTTTTGCCGGCAGGCGATCCGCGCGGCTGCAAGCTCCTCAGGAAACGCCACTCGACGATTAATTGTAAAAGCCTGGCAGGGAGCCTCCCAAACCCATTTACATGCGCTCGTTTTCACCGAAGCTAGTGTGATAGATGAAAGGCAAAATGAGCATCCACCCGTTTTGTAGCACTAGGCTACAAGGTGTCACGGGGCTAGCCAATTAACGTGCCCTCGTGTAGGTTCGTGTGTTCAATAGTCGATGGCTTGACAGTCATCGAGAAAGGATAGACGAGACTGTTTGTGCAGAACAAAACAAACAAACAACACTCGCTGTATTTACAGACACGGGAAAAAAGGAGAAAGAATAAAGACAAGACGGAGCATAAGAAGGAGAGGATAAATTAACAAAAGTATGAATGGGAGGGTGAATAACTAGCGGTGCGCAAGAACCAATACAAGAAACAAGACTGTCACCGTTCAGGCGGGCACATGAAAGGAGACGGCGGGGTGGAGACAGCAAACGCACTCGGAGCGGACTTGGATCGAGGTATTGCTCGCTGGGAAGGTAGCGTCGGGCGAGTCGGGGTCAGCAACCTCTCGGCTTTCCTCAGCAGTTGTGCCTGGCCAACGCCAGGCGATGGGAAGTCGGTGGAATGCCTGGCCAACGCCAGACGATGGGAAGCCGGTAGAAAGCCTGGCCAACGCCAGATGCTGGAAAGCCTGGCCAACGCCAGGTGCTGTACCGCTCGGGTACACGCCCAGGTGGAAGCCTGCAGCGGCCTGGTCACAGGAACTCGGCCGCCACTCCCGCGCCCTGGTACGCTTCCTTCTTCCACCACGTACCAGCCACGTCTCCTCCGGTTCTTCTCCCCGGTCTCTCCCTGGTCTCTCCTTCGGAAAGCCTCGGCCGTACTTTTTCTTCTCCCGTGGCGCCTCCTCATTCGTCGGGCAGTTTCGCGCCACCACGCGCAATGACGCACTGCCTCGTCGTCTTCTATGTTGATGGGATCGGTGGCGCGCACTTCAAACACAGTACACTTTGCCCCGCACGGCCACTTCACTCCATCACACATGCCCCTCCTTCGGGAAAAAGTTTTTTTATATATAAAAAAAACTTTCTAGGTCTTAGCCGCAGTCAACGCTGGTCCACCAAAAGCACTACACCGCACCAGTGAGTACAACACAATTGGTAAATGTCCTCCGCAAATTGTCACACACCCACAAACAAGAGAACACACAGAAAAACCATGCAGTCAACAAGTTCACTGTCTTGTTGTCCAGAGCTGATTAAATCATGTTATTAAGAAGACATAGCGAATAGGACCTACATGTTTAAGTGCTAAAGTTCACTGGATCAAATTACATGCAGCCTTTTGTATCTACAGCATATTTACAACTGAATTCCTTGCAAAATCCAGAAGAAAAATTATTCCACATTCACCGTCAGAAACCGAAAAAGCGACCGGATAGCTGGAAAGGGAGCTACGTAATTGCATCCCACACCATACGACATGCAATTTTCACATGCTCACCGGAAAACACTTCTCGAAACGCTTGGAAGCGTCGCAGACTGGACTTCCAAGTGTAAATACGAATGACATGACTCGGACGCCGAGCCGATGTGAATAAGCTAACCCAACAATCACTGCACTCGAAATCAAGTTGCAGTGACGTGCAACCAGCATGCAGTGTTGGAACGACGTCTTCCATCATGTCAACGCTCTGCATCGTCCTATCCAAATTTCTTCGCGCATCAGGTGATGCGACAGAAGACACGTTCACATCTACGATACTTTGTAAGTGCTGCGCTTGCAAAGCAGCATAAACTTCTGACACACCAGCATACGGAACCATGATTTCATTCTGCTCCACTGCGAATTGTAGGAGTAGCACTCTGGTACTATTTTCCTCCTTACTCACACAAACGCCATTTGCATCGTCCTGAGAAGAACCTTCTCTCACCGCGAGGTCATCCGCATGACTCTCGACCATTCCTGCTCCGCATGTATCCACAGCCCGTGACACGCATTCAGTAGTGCCGACCTCTCTCTCTAAGGCCGCACGACACCCACCGTGATCGACGAGAGGCTCTGTAACCTGTTCGTGAAGTGCACCTATTCTTTCAAAGAATCCAAATTCTTTTTCCGCGGGAGGTTCATCTCCCTTGCTCTCAAAGCAGCCGATGGCATCAGTGAACTCTTCACTGTGCCTTTCACTATCTTGGCTGACCGCCTGTGTACCACACGCGACGTCACCGTCTTCACCACTTTCTGAAGTTACCATCACATTCTGATGTGAGCCATCTAGTTGTTCCTCAGCGACCGAGCCCATGTCGCAGGATGCCGCATCCAATGGTCCACACGAATAAGAGGTGACAATCACCTTAGAATCCGCTAGAGGGTACTCTTCATTGTCCGTCATAATAACTGCCCATGCTCTATTGTCAGAGCAACCTTGAGGAACTCTTTCCTCTTTAACAACTGTACTTGGCTCACCATAGGCCCCGAAGTTTAAATCATCCCAACTGGAACTCTCTTGTTCAACGCCCGCGAAGCTTCCACCTGCTTCGTCGAGCTCACCTGAACTTGCGCGAGACGCTCCTCCCACTTCCGCGTGATACTTTGCCTGAGCCCCTGGCTCTAGTGAAGAGTCCTGCCAACGTTCTCGGCCACCGCCACCTCCAACGAGCGAGTTTGATATTTTACCGAAGAAAGTACTGCCTCTATAGCATCCCTCTGTCGCTTGCTCATTGGTGCTCGTGCACGGTGTTCTACTACACTGCTTCTTTACGATCCGCGTCTTTTCCACCTCTGCGAGTTTGAGCTTTAACTGAAGTGTCTTTAATTTCATTTCTTCGAGCTCTCTTTCTTCCTCCTCCATCTCCCTCTCAAACTCCAACTGCTCCTTCTCTTCCTGTAGTCGCGCAGCCTCTCGGGCATCAACCCATGCCGTAAATTCCTCACCTTCCAAACCTATTCGCCGTGCCAACTCTTCAAAAACTTTACGAGATTCTGATGCGCTCATTTTCTTTTTCGTGAAAAACAATAAAGTGCACAAACGGTCTCGTCCTGTCGCGGACGCCAATTTGTCACGGGGCTAGCCAATTAACGTGCCCTCGTGTAGGTTCGTGTGTTCAATAGTCGATGGCTTGACAGTCATCGAGAAAGGATAGACGAGACTGTTTGTGCAGAACAAAACAAACAAACAACACTCGCTGTATTTACAGACACGGGAAAAAAGGAGAAAGGATAAAGACAAGACGGAGCATAAGAAGGAGAGGATAAATTAACAAAAGTATGAATGGGAGGGTGAATAACTAGCGGTGCGCAAGAACCAATACAAGAAACAAGACTGTCACCGTTCAGGCGGGCACATGAAAGTAGACGGCGGGGTGGAGACAGCAAACGCACTCGGAGCGGACTTGAATCGAGGTATTGCTCGCTGGGAAGGTAGCGTCGGGACGAGTCGGGGTCAGCAACCTCTCGGCTTTCCTCAGCCGACGCTGGGACGCCGAACCGGAGACGCAGTATTGCCTGGCCAACGCCAGGCGATGGGAAGTCGGTGGAATGCCTGGCCAACGCCAGACGATGGGACGCCGGTAGAAAGCCTGGCCAACGCCAGATGCTGGAAAGCCTGGCCAACGCCAGGTGCTGTACCGCTCGGGTACACGCCCAGGTGGAAGCCTGCAGCGGCCTGGTCACAGGAACTCGGCCGCCACTCCCGCGCCCTGGTACGCTTCCTTCTTCCACCACGTCCCAGCCACGTCTCCTCCGGTTCTTCTCCCCGGTCTCTCCCTGGTCTCTCCTTCGGAAATCCTCGGCCGTACTTTTTCTTCTCCCGTGGCGCCTCCTCATTCGTGGGGCAGTTTCGCGCCACCACGCGCAATGACGCACTGCCTCGTCGTCTTCTATGTTGATGGGATCGGTGGCGCGCACTTCAAACACAGTACACTTTGCCCCGCACGGCCACTTCACTCCATCACACAAGGAAATACATACGGATTTCTCAGAAATGAACGCTTCCTAGTTGCCGAAAAATTCGTCCTGGTCGGGGGATCGAACCCGGGACCAACGCCTATCCATTGGCAGAGCGGGCGCCCCGGATGTTTTACATAAGTTGGTGTACACACACACTACAAGCTACATGTTAATTAAGAACATTCCGTCAAGCTGAAACGAACACATCGTGCTTTACCCCATAGTATCTGACAGTCAGCATTAAATAAACCAGAAAGAGACTGCCATGTTTTTCGTTGGGGCAACATTGCGCTAGAGGTAGCTGAGTTAGCAAGTTGTCACCTTTACTACCATTTGCTGGCTGACAAGCCACGTTTGTTGTAAAAGTAAAATAGCTTTGCTGTTGCTGATAAAAAATGAAGTCGTTTAAGACCCTGAAGATGTGTAGCAAGGCAGCAGGCAGCGCTGAGTGGAATTCGACAAACCAAATACCGTGTGCCTGTTCAACTATTAATTTTATTTCCTGGTATCAAAGCGCGACTTCGTCTCTACTGGGAGTACAATTCGTGGACCATGCCCAAGTGCAATATGACATGCCTTCGTGATATCTATTACTTCATTATTTTACCTACACAGATAAACGCGTTCATTAACAAAACTGCTTTCTTTACGTTATCCAGAAATAATGATATCAGCGTACGTCGACAAAATTGTTTCACACTTCGGGTGCGACTGACGATTCCTAATTTCATGTACTCTGGTTGTAACTGTGTAACAAGGAATTGAGTCTTGTTTCGCCGAAATGCCAGAATTCTCCTGAACTACACAAACTTTTTAATTACCTCTCTTTGTTCCGCAATCTATTTTACACTTTATCGCTCCCAGTCATACCTTGACGATCCTCGCAGAAGTGAGCCGTATATGTCGAAAGTGAAGGAGACACACGCTGTTAATAATACAGCGACAAGTCACAATTTGAGTGCACTGCTTTATATTTTTCGTTTCTCAGAGCGGCAAAACGTGCCTCTCTTTTGCTATATTAACAATTTCGAATAGTCACGATGAAACCTCGTTGCTCAATAAAAGAAATTCATAAGTTTGTGTTTTACGCCTTCTGCGAGCACGTCTGCTGAAATGGTGTCTTAGGATACAAGGCTTTTGTTTATAAATTGTTTTCCTGGCGATGAAGTACAATTCATCATACCTAGTATATAAAATTGAAGGCTCTCGGAAAAGTTCGTGCGCGACCTGTGAAATCGAACAAACCTTCAACTTATCCAAAACGTATCTGTATTACAGCCTTGCCTAATTCTTTTGTGGAAGCCACAAAGTGGAAAGCCTGCTCAGTCTGGTGTGGTGTGACCTTGATTATGTACAGGGGTCGAACCACGCCGGATCCGATCCCCTCACGTAGTGGCGTAGGCAGGCATGGGCTGACCGGGCTGTAGCCCTCCCACCCCCGAAATTTTTCCAGCCGGTGCACCACTGCCTATCTATGCTGGCCCATCACATATACGAACAAAGGTGCCCATTCTGGGAAGGTGGGGCCATGGGCATTCGCGTCTCCGCGGTGGGCTTAAAAACGAAGAACGCAGCTCTTTCCACTCGCAAAGGAAGTTGACTTGATATATGGCAAGGAAAGTTGTTTGTCTGCAGGAAACGATAGGGGCAAACGAGGGGCACCTGTCATTTATCGGCCAAGTGTGCTGAGATAAGAGCCTGAAAGGGGAGCTTGCAGTCTTTGCAGCACAGCGCCGCGGCAGGCAGACGTTTCTGTTATGTGTTGACAATTAGCTCTCTGCGGTGATGAAAGAATATGGCGATCGAGTCTGCGTACCCAGAAACACGCGTGGTTTTTCTGCGGGTGAAATGTTCGCGGGCTAAGGTCATCGAGCTAGCGAACCAAGCACAAAGTAAAGTATGCCGCTGTTTCCTGTGCGATGCCTTCCCCTTTGCTCCCCGACCCTTCTTCCCCTCTTATTCCTGTTTCGGTGGGGCGCTGACGATTTTCGTTCGTTGTATGCGCTCGCGTGGGGAATGTGGCGTACAGTGCATGCGTTTTTTCTTTTTTTTTTCTTTTTGAGCAGTGCCCCTACATGGGTGGCCCAATGCAGCTTCGCTTTCATCATGATTTTTTGACGACTTACATGTGGTCTCAATGTGCGCTCACGGGGTGTCCCCTTCCGAGCACGACGCCGCAGAGAGAGGAAATTTCAACCAAACTTCCGACTGGACAGCACTGCTTTGCAGTGTTGTGCACAAGCGGTGAACCACGGAATAACGAGTCGACAAAAAGACCGCGCTGGGGTTCATCGCCGAGCGTGCACAAGGGTCACAGCTCCGCTACCAGCAGGCGGTGGTCGCGACATTCATTAGAGGTGGCCCTATTCGTGTCGTCGCTTTCGCGGCAATATGTCTCAAGGACAGCATGGGCTCTCGGTCTTCTGGGGAAGCACATCTTCGCAGCGCCAATAAACGAGCGATACCTCGAATGCTAATTCCTTTTCTTCAACTGATTTGTACTTACATGACACCTTATATCCTGTGACGATACAGCGGCTTTGTAATGTGCGTAAGATGATCTGTATGAATTATATGTGAATCCTCTGATAATGTTTGAATAGTCCTTTGCTCACATAAGGTGAAACGATGCCTTATTAATTTCAGCAAGCCAGGAAATTTATTCGAATTCATTTAATTTCTTGAATACAATATAGAGCGTTGTAATCATAACAGCCGAAGTAATTACAGTCGCGGAGACGATTGCGAACAATCAGTACTTGAGACAATCCATGAGCGGCCAACGGGAAAATAAAATGAGAAGAAATCTCTTTATACCAGTACCTTTTTCGGCTGCAGTATCTGGTCGAACAAATCGAACAGAGAAGACCACATATCAAGCAAAAGTGCAAATGAGTTCCATGAAGAGAAAAAGAGCACAAGATAACGGGGACAAAAAGAAGAAACGTGCAAAGGACAGTCATTTCAAACAAACTTGCCGACATCGAGCCATCGACATCGAGATTTATCAGGACGCTTTATTTTGAAGAAACTAGTGTTTAAATGCATGAATGTGAAAATTTCGCGCAACTGCTAATTCAATGCCAATTTAAAGGACCAAGACAGTCCTGCAGTTATTCGCCATTGGAATAGTTACAAGTGAGGGTTGTACGCACTATCCTTATTTGCTTGCCTGCTGCGCGGAATCGGGGACGAAAATATGGCATGTCTGTAATATATACCTCACTGAACGGGATATTACTTCTCTGTTAGGCAGAAGGAAACTCACTATTCTTGGACCTCGTTCAGTAAGCGAGCCAAATAAGTTATTCACATAAGCCCCCATGTTTCGGAACAGCAACCTAAGTGACAGCGAAATAAGAAAAAAAAACGGACAAAGCCCGATGACCGTTATAGAGAAAATATTGCCAGGCGTATATGCGAGCGGTGTAAGAACCATAACAAAGCTTTCTATTACAAACATTTTTAAACCTTGATGTGTATGGTGCACCAGTTCCACGTAGAGATTACAGCCGGTGTAAGGGCCACCCCGGCCCGAAGTCTCCTAAGCACAACTTCCTCCGCCCTAGTAAGGTGACGGGGGAGGGAGCAGACACCCCCGGTATGTTTCCATCAGTGTGCAATTAAGTAAGCAGAACTGCTTCTCGGACGCGCACATCTGACCGGCTACAAAGGAGCCACTGCAGACAGGCACTTCAAGTGACCGGGCACTTCACGCGTGAGGACGCCTAGACGGTGCCAAATTACTTGCACCTGAGGTGTTTCGGAATGGAAGCGGTGGTAGCTAACGCTCGTTACGATAATCTGCACACAAGTGTCGCCGGTTAGGCTCTCCGACGTCCTGTCCGAATGTCAAGTTTTGTGTATGTTTATATTTTGCTTTTATATTTCTGGAGAGGAGCTCGTACTGCGTTACACTGTGCAGGCGAGTGACAAACAATAGTCGCACGGCGGGTTGCACTGGTGCGTTTTCTACCGGCGAAGTTGCCGTATACAACCATTGGATAGGCGCCCTGGTGAGGCGGGCCTGTCAGTGAGAAAAAGTCTTCTCGGGACAGAGGACAGGGCGGAATTGTGGAGATTCGAGAGACTCGAAGAGAGGCAGTGACCTTCCTTCATGTGAAGAAGTAAGCTTCGTTTGCGATCCCTCGTGCGAGCCTGGCCGTTCGGCTCTCCAGCCTCGGAGAGACGATGTAGTCTTTGCGAGAGCATGATGCGAGCGGCAATGATGGGAGAAAATCCATGAGCTACGGCGACTTGGAGGTCGACATCCGAGTTTCTAACAAAGCACCTGTTCACAGGCCGGCGCCGATACCTATGCGCCGATCGAGCCCACCCAGATAAGCGTTGTTCTCTTTGGCGGCAGCAAGCGTACCTAACACATTTCGCCGTTAGTTTATGAGCTGTTTTACCCATTGTATCGGCCGTTCATTGACGAGTTTGTTTGCCCTGTTTATTCCTGTGCTGCACTATGCGTTTACGTTGCTCTTTGTTTGCCTTGCATCATTAAGTTGGCTACTAATTGTTAATTGTATACTTTGATCATGTTCACATAATAAATTACATGTTTTCCTGACTTAATTAAGCCTATTTCCTCTTTTCTTCCTAGCCCCAGCACGAATTCGGGTTGCTTAAATGGTGGAACGCAGTCGTAGTGTAGTTGTTGTACTTGTGAAGTGCTGCGGCGTCGAAGCGCCTCCCCCTTTGCGCGAAGTAGGGACATCTCAACATTCCGGAGTTCACTTCAGTGTGTTCCAAATCAGATTTGTCCATCGCAGCTTACACTCCGCATGCGTCGAAGTAACTCTAGGATTAAAGTGGCGTTATTCCAAACAGCACCGTGGGATTTTTAATTTATCTGGCTAGAAGTGTGAAGTGGCAAACCGCACAAGAAGCTTTTTCAATATTAAGAGATATCATACCACGTTTTGAGCTCAATAAATGTGTCAGTTATTATTCGTGAAAGGGTCGGGATAGTGGTGTTTTTGAGTTTAGTGGAGACAAAACCACGTTTCGGGAGGCCAACCTTATTATCGGGGACGGCATTTTTCTGTAACGCAACAGCCTTCATTCTTTTAAAAAGGAAGTGGTAATATGTTCTGGACAGATTTCTCTGGAGCTGCTTCGAATCACAATTGCAGACGAATCTCTGTTCTTCCTGCAAATGTATCGAAAATGTTGCGAAAGAAGCGCCTGTATAATGTAGCGAACAGGTAAGTTTGGGTGAGGAAACCATAAATACGAAATATATACTAAAATGTCGTCCTGTATGTCTATTAGCATGTTAAGGTGGAAAGAGTCTTCTGGAGTTTATCAGGACACCGCCGCAATCAATCAATAAAGGGTTTCAAAGAAGATGTTTGTTATAGCGTCATTTTCAGCTTACCTACCTCAGGTAAGGTAGACTGCCCGCTGTACGCGGCTGCGCCTTCTATCACGAATTCTTTACAGCATTTCATGCGTATGTGTGCATCGATCATCATACTTTATTTTGAAATTATCATCAAGGTAGCAGCGTGCGCAAGTGACGAATCGTCGAGTCGCGAAGAAATAAATGTCTCTCTACTAGTAATAGTACAAGTACTAATAAATGTCCTTCTATGTGGAAACTATATATATATATATATATATTGTTGCGAGAGCGCGCAGGAGAAAATGGTTACCGCGGAAACGGGCACTGCGGGCGGGAGGGAAGAAGAGAAGAACGACGTTCGGCAGGCTGCCTAGGGACAGCTCTCGCACCACGCCAGCATCGAGACTTATCTGTTCACCGTTACTCTTCGAGTGTAACATTTGGTGGAGCTATGCGGGGTACTTCCCACGACCTACGACGGAGCCATCCGCACAGGAACTACGTAGAAGCCGTCGTCTTGCCGGACTTTCGCCAGTCTGCCCCGTTATGGCTCCAGACCAAGATGCCCCCACGGGCGGTGCCTCGGCAAGCCCTGCTCCGTTCATGCACTACCGAGAGCCACGTACCTTCTCGGCGAAGGCAGAGGAAGATGTGGAGGAGTGGCTAACCCATTACGAAAGGTAAGCCGATACAACAACTGGAACGCTGCCAACCAGCTCAGGAACGTCGTTTTTTTCTTGGCCGGCACGGCGCCGGTTTGGTTTGAGAACCACGCGGACGCACTAACTACGTGGGCACGTTTCGTTGACGAAATTAGGAAGAGTTTCGGTGACACGGACGCGAAGACAAAGTGAGCGGAACAAACGCTGGCTCAGAGAGCTCAGGTACCAGGCGAGACGTGCACTACCTATATCGAGGAGATACTGAAACTGTGCAGGACCGTGAACTCTCGAATGCCTGAGGAGGATAAGGTGGGACATGTGTTAAAAGGAATTGCCGAAGACGTGTACAACTTTCTCATTGGAAAAGACAACTTGAACGCCGTTTCCGATGTCATACAACACTGCCGCACATTCCAGGCACTGAAGAACCGCCGAATCGCACCCAAGTTTGGACGGCTGGCCAATGTGACGACCGTAGCCAGTGTTGACACGAGCCCCCCACCAGACCTATCGCCGGCCATCCGACAAATTGTCCGCGAGGAGCTCCAGCGGCATCAAGAACAGGCACGTTATGCGGCGCCACCTTTCAAGTCCTCCGGCTCCGGAGATACTGCTTGGGAACCCCCTGCTGCTCCTTGGAGGCACTCTGTAAATGCCGCGGATTTTAACGGCTACCTTGACCAACCACCTTACGTCACGACTGAACCACCACGTAATGTCTCATCTGTACCACGTTATGATCAACACCCACGCAGCTTTCGCCCACAAATATTTAGCGCTGCTTACGAGTTTCAAGGGGAGGAGCTCCGTTACTCGGAACCTATGTCTTCGGCGGAATACTTCAATCCGCATCCTGAAGTTCGCCCTCTGCCCGTGTGTTATGCGTACGGAATTCCTGGCTACATAGCTAGGTACTGTGGCCGACGTCGGGCAGCGAGCTATGGACAGTCGGCGCCATCCACGCAGTCTAGCAGGCGTATCCGGGACGCGCAGTGGCCAAGACACTCCATGTCAGAAGGCCACTTCCGAGAAGACAGAGGCTCTCCTCCGGAAACCTACCCTGAAGAAGGAAGAACCCGGAACCGTTACCGCTCCCCTGCATCCGATCGCACTCTTACGCCGCCACCTGCCTTCCGGGCGCCCCGATCACCATCTCCCCGGCAGCGATTCACGTCACCATCACCTCGGCGCCGCTTCGCGTCGCCTCCGCCGGGAAACTAGCCAGTGCGGCCGATGGAGGTGAGGCCGCTGGGAAATATGCGCTGCCGACTCAGATGCCTCCAACTCTCTTGATGCTAAGGAATAAGGTCCACGTGTTTATTGATGGGGATTCTACGATGGCGTTAGTCGACACGGAAGCGACAATTTCGGTCATGAGTGTGGCATTCAAAAGCCTCCTGGGACGCAAGGTTATGTTTCGCTGGGACCAGAACAGCAGTTTTCGTGGTGTGAGTGGTGACTCTTTGTACCCGGTGGGGGTGTGTAATGTGAATGTGTCTTTGGGTGGCAAAGTTTTTAACGCGGAGTTTACTGTTCTTCCTCGCTCCACTCGCGACGTTATCCTAGGGATCGACTTTTTGCAACTGTGTGGTGCCAATGTTGACTGCCGGACGGGAGAACTCATTGTCAATGGAAATGTTTCGTCTGTGCTCTTAGAAGACCCAACTTGTCAGGAAAGTCTGTTTTGTGTGTCCCAAGATACAGTTGTACCTGCTTTATCTGCAATTCGTGTTCCTGTCGTCGCTTCGTGCCCTACTCGCATCTCTTTCGACGCTGCAGTGGAACCTGTGCACAGCAACTGGCTCAAGAAAAACGTGTTTGTCCCGTATTGTATGGTTTCTGTGATCGATGGATGTACGGGACTATGGGCGATAAATGGTTCTACTGAAGCGGCGGTGCTACCTCAACGGCTCAAGCTTCCCACATTTCTCGGATATTCACCTGAAGTAATGGCAGTGCTTACAGGCCCACCGGATGCAGAGGATAATAGTGTGTCGTGCCCTGAGGAGGCAAAAATACTTGCCATGGTCGCTAAGTCACTAAGTGATCATGAGCGCAGTGTGCTGGTGACCCTCCTTTCGAAGCATTCCTCAGTATTTGACTTCTCGCAACACGACTGCCCGCCATTCATTCCTGCTTCCAGAACTCGCCATCGCATCAACACAGGATCAGCCCAACCGATCCGACAAAAGCCTTATCGCGTGTCTCCCGCGGAGCGCAAGATAATCAGCGACCAAGTTCAGGAGATGTTGAGCAAGGGAGTTATCCAAGAATCCTCGAGCCCTTGGACATCCCCGGTCATATTGGTGAAAAAGAAGGATGGCACATGGCGATTCTGCGTTGATTACCGTCGTATAAACACTGTTACGAAGAAAGATGTAACCGGTTACCACGAATTGACGACGCTATCGATTGCCTCTTTGCGGCATCTTTTCGTCGGTTGATTTACGGTCAGGGTACTGGCAAATTCCCATGCACGATAACGACAAAGAAAAGACGGCATTCGTAACGCCGGACGGACTATTCGAACTTAACGTGATGCCTTTCGGGCTGTGTAATGCGCCCGCAACGTGCGAAAGGTTCATGGACACCATACTGCGTGGCTTGAAATGGGAAATTTGCATGTGCTACCTAGACGACGTTGTCATTTTCGGACGAATATTCAGTGAGCACAACAAGCGCCTAGACCTAGTACTGAGCTGCTTGGGGAAAGCCGGCCTTGTGCTCAATGCAAAGAAGTGCCACTTTGGTGAACGACAGACGCTTGTGCTTGGACACTTGGTTGACAAAGAAGGCATACGACCCGCCCCGCCACGGTGGTCTAGTGGCTAAGGTACTCGGCTGCTGATCCGAGGGTCGCGGGATCGAATCCCGGCCGCGGCGGCTGCATTTCGATGGAGGCGAAATGTTGAGGCCCGTGTGCTGTGCGATGTCAGTGCACGTTAAAGAACCCCAGGTGGTCAAAATTTCCGGAGCCCTCCACTACGGCGTCTCTCATAATCAGAACTCGTTTTGGGACGTAAAACCCCACAAAACCACAAACAGCAAGGCATACGACCAGACCCACAGAAGACTGCTGCTGTAGAAGCATTCAAGGCGCCTCAATCTGTCAAGCAGTTGCGAACTTTCTTAGGTCTATGCTCTTACTTCCGGCGATTCATTCCCAGATTTGCTGACTTGGCTCATCCTCTCACACGCCTTCTCCACAAAGGTGTTCCCTTTGAGTGGACCCCAGAGTGCGACTCACCGTTCCGCCGGCTGAAGTTTCTATTGACGTCCAAGCCCATTCTCCGTCACTTCGATCCCTCGTCACCAACTGAGGTTCACACCGACGCAAGTGGCGTCGGCATCGGGGCCGTACTAGTCCAGCGTGTTGGCGACAACGAGCACATGATCTCGTACGCCAGCCGCTCCTTAAGTCGCTGCGAACGGAATTATACAGTGAGAGAACAAGAGTGTTTAGCCGTCATCTTCGCCGTGCAGCGGTTTCGTTCGCACCTCTATGGACACCCCTTTACAGTGGTCACAGATCATCATTCACTATGCTGGCTCGTAAATCTTGGGGATCCCTCTGGTCGACTACCGCGCTGGGCCCTCCGAATACGATTTTGTCGTTTGGTACAAGAGCGGCCGGCGACATGCTGATGCTGATTGCCTCTCCCGGATGCCGCTTTCGACGACTGAGTGCGACGCTGACAACTTTGATCAGTATATCGCTTTTGTTTCCCCGGAATTTCCTGATATGGGCACCTTCATGTCCGAACAAAAGAAGGATGAGAGCTTAGAGCCGCTCTTCGCGGCAGCGCAAGAGCCTTCTGCTGATAGTCGTTTTCGCCTGCGCGACGGCGTCCCGTGTAAGAAGAGCTACGCGACCACCGGTGCGCGCTACCTATTAGTACTTCGCAAAAGTCTTCATGCACAAGTTTTATCTGCTATGCACGATGAACCAACTTCCGGGCATCTTGGCTTCACACGAACATTCTACCGTGTTAAAGAACGCTTTTACTGGCCCAAGATGCGCATCGATACCGAACGGTACGTCGCCAGTTGCATCCAATGTCAGCGCCACAAGCGACCCCCAAACGCGCCGCTTGGCTGCCTTCAGCCAGTGCCACCTTCCAGTGCGCTTTTTGAACAAGTTGGAATACATTTTCTTGGGCCTTTCCCACGTTCTTCGAAGGGGAACCGTTGGGTTGTCATTTGTGTGGACCACCTGACCCGTTATTGTGAAACGGCAGCACTGCCATCGGCCACAGCATCGGAAGTTGCCGTGTTTTTGCTGTCTTCCGTCATACTCCGACATGGACCTCCTCGGGTCGTTATCAGTGACCGTGGGCGACAATTTACCGCGGATGTAGTGAAAGCGACCCTTCGACTGTGTTCCTCGAGCTTGCGCCATTCCACGTCCTACCACCCGCAAACCAATGGTCTTGTAGAGCGCACGAACAGAACACTTGCGAACATGATGTCCATGTACGTCGATTCTGCCCACAGGAACTGGGACACTGTTCTGCCTCTTGTCACCTATGCCTTCAATACGGCACGACACGAGACAACGGGTTATTCACCTTTCTGTCTTCTCTATGTACGTCCGCCACGCTACACACTCGTACACTTTAATTCAGTATTTCTCTCATCACAACGAGTCACTTAACGAGATCCTCTGTCGAGCTGAAGAAGCGCGGCGCCTCGCTCGTCTACGCACCTTGGCCTCTCAGGACCGGTCAAAAATCCGCTACGACGGTTGTCACCGACACGTCTATTTTGATCCTGGCGACCTTGTGTTACTCTGGACGCCCTTGCGACAACGTGGCATGTGCCAGAAGTTTCTCGCTCGTTATGTCGGGCCATTTGTCATTCTGGAGCGGCTCAGCGAAGTTAACTACCGCGTAGCACGACTCACGAGCAGCGGATGACCTTCGGCCAAAACAGAGGTGACGCACGTCGCCCGCCTGAAGCCTTACCGTCCACGCTCTACTGACTGACTCGCCCGGCGGTCTTCGTCTGGCAACGGGGGAATGTTGCGAGAGCGCGCAGGAGAAAATGGTTACCGCGGAAACGGGCACTGCCGGCGGGAGGAAGGAAGAGAACAACGTTCGGCAGGCTGCCTAGGGACGGCTCTCGCACCACGCCAGCATCGAGACTTATCTCTTCACCGTTGCTCTTCGAGTGTAACAATATATATATATATATATATATATATATATATATATATATATATATATATATTGTCTTCTTTATTCCGTCAAGCCAGAGCCCCACAACGGTGGTTCTAAGGCGTGATGATGAGCATGTACAGATAAGATCAAGCAGATGTATAGTGCTCACAATATATACATCATCACGCCTTAGAACCACCGTTGTGGGGCTTTGGCTTGTCAGAATAAAGAAGACACTTAGGGCCTAGACGTTGTCTCGCAAGTGGTGGAGAGTGCTGTCCGGTCCTTCTGTCCTCTCAATCTGCCGGTCTTTTCCCCAGCTCCAGCTAAACCACCTCCCTGGAGCTCCGTTCGGGTCGCCGCTTAAACCACGAGCCCTCAGCCATGTCGCAAGACCAACAGCCCAACTCGGCAGCTCCCGCTGCACCCCCAGCGACTATCCCACCTTGGGCGGTCACTGCCCCTCAAAAAGACCCGCCTATCTTTGCTGGACTTCGCGGAGAAGATGTTGAGGACTGGCTGGAGCAGTACGACCGTGTGAGTGCAATCAACCACTCGAATGATCTTTCTAAGCTTAACCACGTCCCTTTCTATCTGACGGACGTCGCAAAAACTTGGTTCTACAACCATGAGATTGATTTCACGAATTGGAACTCATTTACACGCCAACTCCGACAGATTTTTTCGAACCCTTCCGTACGCTCAGATATCGCAAAGAAGCTTGCGGAGCGTGTTCAACATCCAGGCGAGTCCTATATGTCTTACATAGAAGACGTCCTCGCACTTTGCCGCCGCGTTAACAGCACGATGGCAGAGAACGACCGCGTGCGCCACCTCCTCAAGGGCATTCGGCATGTGGCATTCAATGCACTCGTTGTGCAGAACCCTACGACTGTTGCTGATATCATCAATACGTGCCAGCGCCTGGATGAAATTCAGACAATACGCTTGCAACCTGGAATGTGTGAACACATAACAGCAAACGACAACGAATTACGCGCGCTGATCCGCTCTATCATACGAGAGGAAATGCACGCACAAGGTTCGCCATGCCATACTGAGGTCTGTACGTCGTCGCCTGGTGCTGGTCTCCGCAACCTCGTGAGGGAAGAACTGGCGACGATGCCACGCGTGCAGGTCCAAGTCCCTAGCCCCGCTCCCACGCCAGCGCCAACTTACGCGCAGATTGCTGCTGTCGTGCCGCCTTACCAGCAACAACTTCAGCAGGCACCCGCAGTACAGGCTGCGCTCAGTCCTCTAACATCGAGAGCAACGCCTTACAACTCCTGGCGCCCTCCTCGACCAGTCTGCTTCTACTGCGGCTTTGTCGACGACGACAACAAGACGAGCGACGCGGCTACGCCGATTTTGAGCGCGATGAGTTTTCTGCTTCAGGACCACCATATCAGCGCTCTTACCCGACTTACCGCTCTTATCCACGTCGCTCGCCATCCCCGCAGAGCTTCGGCGCAGCCGGTACTTCCCGGTTCTCGCGTCGTCGGTCCCCTTCACCGATTCGCCGCTCGTCTTCACCGCTCCGACCTGCTGCCTTGTCCCCTGGCCATGGCCCGGAAAACTAAGCAGTGCAGCTTCAGGACGGAAAGCTGTATTTTTCGGACTGTGTCAAACTCCTCCGGAACGCCCGTCAAATATTCTGTTGGTGTATGTTGAAGGTGAACGGGTAGAAGCCTTGGTGGACACGGGTGCATCATTTTCTGTTATTAGTACTGACTTGTGTTCACGCTTGCGAAAAGTGAAGACGCCATACTGTGGCCCTCCCGTTCGTTGTGCCAACGCAGACATTGTTCGACCCTCCGGTGTTTGCACAGCGCGAGTTTTTATTGACGGCATCCTTCACTACATTCAGTTAATCGTACTGCCTTCGTGTACTCACCCACTCATCCTGGGCTGGGACTTCCTCTCATCAGCGTCAGCTTTGATATCCTGCCGTCAACGAGTGATTCACATGACAGAAACTGAATTCTCCTCTGATGTCGAGGCTCGCAACATTCGATTGGTCACAGCAGACTGATTGTTTCATTCCGCCGGGCGATGAGGGCATCCTCACACTAACTTCCGCTACTATCGTTAATGGTGATGTGTTCCTTGCACCCTGCGGTCGCTGCATATCTAAAGGACTTACCGTAGCTCCAAGCCTGGTACGCTTTCGCGACGGTACTGCTTTGGTCTCTGCCCTGAACCCAACTACGTCGCCCGTTGCGCTGCCTCAAGGCACCACCGTGAGTTGCGTTGCTTACGTCGAACCTCTCCTGCTGGCTCCTCTTAGCGCCGAATCACCACCTTCGTCTAGCCCTACTGGTGATCTTGAGGCGACAGCTGCTTTAACTGCCGCAATAAATCCGGATATGACGGCTGCGCAGAAGAAAGACCTTTTAGCTCTTCTTCAGAAGCACAGCGTTTCTTTCGACGTTAGCTCCCACATTCTGGGGCGAACTTCCGTCGCAGAACATCGCATCGAAACCGACGGTAGTCCAGTTGTGCGCCGCCATCCATATCCCGTGTCTTCTGCGGAGCGAAAGATCATAGAAGACAACGTTGCCGACATGTTCAAAAGAGACGTAATTCGGCCGTCGTCTAGCTCGTGGTCGTCGCCTGTAGTGTTGGTCCGGAAGAAGGACGGCTCCGTTCGATTCTGCGTCGAATATCGAGCCCTCAATAAGATCACCCGCAAAGACGTGTATCCCATGCCACGCATTTATGACGCCCTTGACACGCTTCAGGGCGCTGAATATTTTTCAAGCCTCGACCTCCGGTCCGGATACTGGCAAATACTCATGCATGAAGCGGACAATGGACAACACAGCGTTTGCAACACCGGACGGGCTTTATGAGTTCAATGTAATGCCTTTCGGTTTATGCAACGCTCCTGCAACTTTTGAAAGGATGATCGACTTAGTGCTGCGTGGCCGCAAGTGGAAAACATGTCTGTGTTACCTAGATGACATCGTTATTTTTTCTTCCACATTCCGTCAGCACCTTCAGCGTTTGGACGAAGTTTTGACGTGCCTGTCCAACGCTGGACTTCAGCTCAACATAAAAAAGTGCCAATTTGCCAGCAAGAGCATAAAAGTGTTGGGTCACCTCGTCAGTAAAGATGGCATTCGACCTGACCCCGACAAGGTTGCTGCCGTGGTTAGCTTTCCACGCCCCGAAAATCAGAAACACTTACGCAGTTTCCTTGGACTGGCGTCTTACTTCCGCCGCTTCATCAAGCACTTTTCTGCGATTGCGTCGCCACTGCACAAGCTCCTCTCCTCCGGCACTGCTTTCACATGGACAGCCGACTGCGAGCTTGCTTTTCAAACCCTCAAACGTGCCCTAACATCCGACCCTGTTCTATGCCACTTCCACGAGAACGCACCTACATTCTTACACACTGACGCTAGTGGCCATGGCGTCGGTGCTGTCCTCCTACAGCATGATAACCTATCAAGAGAAAGGGTTATCGCCTATGCCAGCCGCGCACTCACAGCAGCGGAACAGAACTCTTCTATAACCGAGCAGGAATGTCTGGCTGTCGTTTGGGCCGTACAAAAATTTCGACCCTACCTTTACGGACGACATTTCACTGTAATTACCGACCATCACGCCTTGTGCTGGATATCGTCATTGAAAAATGTGTCTGGGCGCCTTGGCCGCTGGGTTCTCCGTTTGCAGGAGTACGATTTCGACGTCGTGTACAAGTCTGGCAAAAAACACCAGGATGCCGACGCTCTTTCTCGTTGCCCCCTACCGCTCCCATCTTCGGGCAACTGCCACCATTCCGCGCAACGTGAGAACGACGTCACATCGTCATTTACATTGTCATCACTCGCACTTGCTGACCCGCTGTCTTCCAATCGCTGCGCTCAACTGGCGTCATGTCAACGAGACGACGGGTATTGCAACCGCATTATACAACGCTTATGCGGAACATCTCATCCACCTAATGCCAGACTGCGCCGCCAACTACGACAGTTTAAGCTCGACAACAATGTGCTCCACCGCTATATTTATGATACCGACGGACATAAGTGGGTTCCAGTTCTACCACGCTCGTTGTGTTCACATGTCCTAGAAGCCTTCCACGACGACCCTTCCGCTGGCCACTTGGGCCACTTTTCACAAGACATATAACCGTATTAGAAGTCGCTTCTTCTGGCCTGGACTATCTACCTCTGTGGCTCAGTACATTGCTTCATGCGCACGTTGCCAACGCCGAAAGCGATCCACTTCACTGCCTTGCTGGTCTTCTACAACCAATTCCATGTCCCGCGACACCTTTCGACACCGTTGGAATAGACCTGGTCGGACCACTTCCTATAACACCTGCTGGTTATCGGTGGATCGTTACAGCAGTGGACCACCTCACCCGTTACGCAGAGACCGCTCCTCTCAAATCTGGCTCGGCCTCGGACGTTGCTGCATTCTTCCTAGAAGCCATTGTGCTGCGCCACGGTGCACCTCGTGTCCTGCTCAGTGATCGCGGCAAGGTTTTTCTTTCAGCAATGCTCGAGGACGTATTGAAAACTTCTGGCACAATTCACAAGACAACGTCAGCCTACCACCCTCAAACAAATGGGTTAACCGAAAGGTTCCATCGCACACTGGCGGATATAATCTCCATGTACATCGGGCCAACCCACAACAACTGGGACACTATTTTAGCATTCGTGACTTTTGCTCAAAACACTGCCATTCAACGAACAACTGGTTACTCCCCCTTCTACCTGGTTTACGGGCGTCACCCAACGTTCACCATCGACGTCTCTTTTTCAGCATCCCAGCTCCCTCGTCAGCCACTACTCATGAGCAGTTCGTGGCTCGCCTTGACGAATGTCGACGACGTGCTCGCATCAACACAGACGCCAGTCAGCACGACCGCAAGCAGCGTTACCACAGCTACCATCGCGATGTCACCTTTTCTCCTGGCGATGAAGTGCTGCTCTGGACGCCTGTCCGAACTCCTGGCTTGTCTCAGAAGTTTGAGTCGCATTACCTTGGACCGTACATTATTATTGGTCAAACTTCCCCGGTGAACTACCGTGTCACTCCCGTGGAGCTTTCTTCTGACAGGCGTTGCCGTGGTTCCGAGATCGTGCATGTGTCGCGCCTCAAACCATTCGCCTCAACGTATCGCTCATGTACTTCGTTTTGTTGCTCCAGGCAATAATCTTCGAATTTGGCAATAACGGTGTTGAAGTCTTCCTTGTTTTCTTCGCCGCTGAACACAAAATTGTTGAAAACGTCCAAGGCCTCCTCCCCCGCGACGCTGAGGAGCAGGGCCGTTTTCGCCGCTTCCAACCTCGGATTGCCTTTGCATGCCGTCGCTTGCAGAAAAAACTCGAATTGCTGACGAGACCGCTTCCAGTTACTTCCTCCATCAGCTGTCAAACGTAGTGGTTCGGGCGGCCTCAGGTGCTCCATGTCGTTGCTTCTTGCGTCCACTTATCCCAGGAACCATTCGCTTACGCTGGTAGACTTCATCCCACTTCTGACACCATCTTTCATTCGCCTGTAGACTGAACAGACTGGACAGCTGGGTTGTCAAGGAACAAATGAACCCCATCGTTTATTCTGCGTTGGTGGTTATAGTGGAAGGTGCAAAGGGTTAGCAAAGGTGAGGGCCAGGTGGGTGTATGCACGAGGCAATTGTGCATGTAGATAGCACATGTGCTTTCATCAGATATGATACAGCTCACACGTGTCACATGTGTTTTCACTCACTGCCGCCGTGTAGAACCTAGGGGCTATGCACAGTCTCAAGCTGCTTGATAGCAGCTTTCATCTTGGCCCCTGCCATCATGTAACAATGTTTGGGATAGAAATATAGAAACCAGGCGGAAAAATGAGTGCCTGCAGTGTCCTGTCATACCATCTGTTTGCATCCAGTTGTGCCAGAGCGGCTTCAGTTACCGGCTATGCCTACAACACAGCAAACCACGAAACCACTGATTTCATTCCTTTCTACCTGCTCTGCGCTTGGGCGCCTCGCAGCTCTCGATACCATTCTGCCCTTTATTCTTCATACTGAAGACTCAATCGCCGAAACATTATGGCGTGCTGAAGAAGCCCGCCAAATCGCTCGCTTGCGTACGCTAGCATGAGAAGATCGTTCCAAGGAGCGGTATGACCGTTGCCACCAGACAGTATCATTTGAAAAGGGTGACTTGGTATGGCTGTGGTCCAGTCAGCACAGACGCGGGCTGTGTCAAAAGTTCTTGGCCCAGTATACCGGTTCCTTCGCAGTCACCGACCGCATTAGTGACCTAACTTACGTGGTCGCACGGATAACGCCACAGGGACGACGATCTAGCACTAGCCAAGTTGTGCACGTTGCGCGCCTCAAGCGGTATCAACCTACCACTCAGCCCTGACCGTCCAGGGCGGGCTTCGTCTGCGTGTAAATATTTGTAACAGCATATTTCCCTGTTTATACGCTCCCACCACCTGGACGTCCCCTGTGCAGTCCCTCATGAGCACAGGGGACGTCCACATTCCTCCTTGGCGGAGCGATTGAGGAAAGTGCCTCTCCCGCCAGTCATCACTGCGACCGGTGTTCGGCCTCTTTTCCAGCCGCTCGTGGTCTAATCAACCATCGTTTGTGGCATCGGGGCCGCGACCCGCGTCCCACCGCGCATCGGAGAACCAACGCGGTGCGATCGACGCTTCGCCAAGCAATCAATGCGACATGTCTCGGTCGACGTGAACGCTACGCCGTCGGCGGCTACGTCCGGTGGGTCGCCGACGCCTCTGACTGCTAGAGCGGATTCCCCGACAAATGGTCGCCTCGGCATCTGCATCCCCAGAACACGCTGCGGCGTCACCGGTGCCCCCTCTCGACGGCCGGATTGCATCGGAACACGTTCACGACGACCACGCGAGTGTGGAGGTGAGGCAGCGACTGCAGGAACAACGTGACACGTGTGAGCACGTGTGGTCCAGGTAGCGGGGCCGGGTCTAAGGTCAGATCGTAGTCCATTTCGCTCCGTCCATTTCTCAGCTATTTGGACGGATCTACCACTCTGACCTTGGCTTCCGGCTGTGCACACGCCGTGGGAATGCTCCCTGCGCCCCGGGGTGCCCTCTTGGGCGTCCTGCGGTAAGCCGCCGGGGGGTTTTTCACCCACAATTGTGTACTCACCGGTCTTCGGAGGGAGCAGCGGCGGTAACAGCAAGCCGGTGCCCCACTACCGCAGTCCATCCTGCGGATCTCCGATGCCGACTTCACCTCCTTCGAGTTCCTCTGCACCTCGATCCCGCGACGAGTCACCGTCCGAGCCCTCAACCGATCGCCCAACCGCATCAGCACCGGCCAACAACCCGGTGAGAGAAGGGCAGACGGTCACACTATTGTTTCCGCTGCCCAAAGTGCTCAGATGCACAGAGGACGACTGCCGTCATTCGTACGCTTCCGTCAGCTGGACGTGCAGTCGCTCATTAGGCACCTCGAACAAGACCACGGCTACCAGCAGCTGGAAAAGCGATATCTCTGTACCAGGTGCGACTCCGTGTTAACGTCCCGGCCAACGACGCATGCGTGCCTGCGTGGCGGCGCGGTTGAGGAGACTGCCTCCCCCGCCAGGTATCGCTGCGACCGTTGCTCGGCGTCATTCCCGTCCTCCCGGGGTCTGCTCAACCACCGGTTGTGGCACCGGTTGTGGCCCGACCAGCTCCGCGTCGAAACCCCACTGCGGCACGAACAGCGCCGC
>JABSTT010002096.1:0-70560 GCA_013339685.2 Hyalomma asiaticum | reverse complement strand
AATGGCTTTATCAGTGTTACCCAAAGGGATAGGTACTTTCCTACTGTGGAAAAAATATCCCATGATTTTCAACGAATACAAGGAGCTCTCTATAACTGCAAAAGCATGCCACAGCGACGACCTTCTGTGGGAAACTGGAACTCATATATGAAAAAACGCCTGTCGACCACCCTGCCAACCCCCCAAATTGTAAAACTCGTTTCAAAGGTAGTTAGTACATAATAAGTGGCGTGAAAAAATATGCACAACCACTACTGAAAGAGACAAGAAAGAAAAATGTTTTCCTTCTAGTGCTTCTTCTACAGTGTTTTTGCATCTCGCATACAGAAGATACCATTTGTGTCTTCCTTCACTTGGCTCTGCCCACAAGCCAGAAATACGACTGGCCTACCGTAAAGATAATACGTGCAAATCTATTGCGTCACCAGCCAGCACGCAGTGAGAGCCGAACTTGTCAGAGGAAGCGTCAAAGCAGGAAACCGGAGATAAAGAAAAATGGCTGCAATTCCGAGACGCTCCCTGTTGAACTCGTGCCAACGTTCGTGGAAAGACAAATTCCTCAGCAGAAAAGCAGCAATGTGAAAGGTCGACGACTTGTACGCTGTGCTCCTTCCCTTTGTGCGTGCAATGGATGCCATAAAACATCCACAAAACTAGTCAAGTTAGGACCAACATAACCTGCGTCCCTGCTAGAGAAGGGGGGCGCGGAAGCGAGAGACCCCAGTCATCAAGTGTAGCTTGAGCTTCTGCAGCAGCGTAGAACTTGAAAAGAGCTGCAGCAAAAAAACTCCATAATCTGCCTTGTGTGCAGCATTCTTTCAAAACTCCAGTAAAATGAAAAAGTTGGTCGGCATCAACCTTGGCAATTTGATGTTTGAAGTGCAATGAAGAGATGGAAAACAGCGAAATGACAGGATATAGTGCTTACTCTGCTTTGAATAAAAATTGGCTGAAGTGACTGTCATGTATTTGTTGTATCACTCTTATAGTGCTGTATCCTGGCCTTGTATTGTTATATCGTATAATCATTCCTTTACAGCATTACTATATGCCCTGCATCGCATAAGTTCGGCAATATTCTATTCCTTTTGCCTTTGTTGTCATTAGTGTTTTGCTTTATCATGCTTATTACTTCCTTTTCTGAAGCGTTTTGTATCCTTTGAACAAGTGCACTATTGTCATCAATCTGCCCAATTTTGGGCCCCTAAGGTAAATAAATGGAATGAAAATTGCATGTGTCTGCATAGATTTATGTTTGCTTAGAACAAATGCTGGGGCACATCATTGTGACGTTTCTTCCTGCTTTCTTCCAATTGCATCTGCATACTCATGAGGCTCAACAATGTCTTCAGCTGAGAGTGTGTCTTATCTTCTGTATTTTTTGCTGTTCTTCAGAAAGGTTACAGGGCAAGTCAAGGAGCGGCTCTATGTGGATACCTACTAGGAAATACAGAGCATATACCACAGTTTAAAAAAGAAAAGCGGATAAAAGCGGGCAACAATATACAGGCATATTGTAGCAATGCGAAATTTGCTCCCATTTGACAAAAACAAGTTAAAAGGGATTGTCAGAAATAATTGAACCTTGAGTTAACATGCACTATCAACCAGACCCAAATTGTTAAGTTTCTAGTTAAGTAATTGTTAAGTAATTTAGTAGTGTACTTGTTATGAGTAACTGTTTTATTAAACTCTTGCTATTTCTTGGTTCAAATATTTTATTTTCTAGTGTATTAACATAGGAGGCCCCACCTGCGCTTTGTAACCTTGGGACCTCCTCCTGCATACTAATCTGCATTGTATTACTTTTTTACGTAAAATAAACAATGATTGATAACTGATTGATTGATTCCCCCTTGACCATTTTCCTTAGTTGCCGTCGTATGACAGCCCAGCTTACCCACGGTTGCCAATGATAACACAAGGTCATGTCTCCCTTGTGTTCATAGTTAATGAAGCACAGAAAAACGAAGTGCAAGAAAAAGGAGATCTGGGGATTTAAAGGTGATGCGTGTCTCTTCATGTACGCAGACTATGTACGTTTTCTTTTTTTCCTATAAGAGCTGTGTCTGGGTAACAAATCCTCAGTTCAAAGTCAACGCTGGTTTGTCTTCTGCTCTGCTCTTCTTGTGTTTCAGTTTCTTGCACCATATGAACTATGAACGTATATCAGCTGTCCCAATTAACCGCCCTCCTTTCTCTCACTGTTTGCTTTCGTTGTAAATTTATTAAAATTCCTAAATTTAATTATTGTAAGTATTTAGAACTAGAAACATGGGGTCACAGCGGAAGACACGCAGATACAGCACAGTGCTGTGTGCTTGTGTCTTCCTATGTGCCCTCGTGTTTCTTGCGCTGAAAGCTTGAAGATATGCAATACCAACTATGTAACACCAGTTTGTGTCAGGCTTCCCAGAAATATTCACCTGTAAGAACATGCTTCCTGCTGTTTGTTCCCTCTTTGTTGTGTCCACATGTACATTTATTTATTGCATTAAAGAAGCATCAGCATATATCAAGCATCACATATCAAGCATCAGCTTTTCTTTCTCTCATCTGAAAGCGAGTGAAATGCCAGTTAATGCACAACAAGGCAAAGTGATAAACCACAGCGACGAACACTGTTCATAGGAAGTGCAATTCTACAGAGTTAAACTTGTCAAGAAACCTAAAAAAAAAGGAGAACATGAAGTCTTGATTTACATATGGTGCTCAAATATCACTTAAATGAACACTAAAGGTGAAGAGCAAATAATATTATATGACATTTATTTTACAGTATGACATCCATTACCCACAGAAAGACAATCAAAGCCAAATTTCTTTTCCCTGGTATTTTGTGCTGAACCCTGAGTGACGGAATAACAGTGCAGTGTTACAAATCACATGCTTGATGTGATCACCATGATTGATTGCCTATTCACTTCCACCATACTGTGCCACATCCCAGTTACTCATGGTCCTCTGATAAGCAAGGTATTTCCCTTCTGGACACTAAATGCATCACTCCATCACGGTCCCGCCCCATTCCTACAACTGTAACACCAACGAGAGTGAAGGTTTACACTTGCCTGCCGACAAGAATCGACGGTTCAAACACACATTAACCACTCCCTTTCATAAGGATCAGTGTCGAAATCACAATGCCATCATCCCTGCGCCAGGGTAGTGCATAACCTTTCGACTCTCACATCAACAAAACAAAGGAACTATCCTGCTGAGATGAACACAGCAGGGGGTCCTAACGTATGCATCACCCTTACAAATGTTCCGTACTGCCTTGTTAGTTTTGATGTGCCCCAACGATGCAAGTAAAGGCTCTGTTGGCCTTGCATGAAAACAATGCAAATGAAAACAATGCAAAAGCACTTGCGGGTATCGTAGACATGTGCGGTACTTTTTTGACTGCCAATCATTTCAAGGTCAGTTTCATGTGAGCAGAGAAAAAGATTTTATTAAGGATGTATGACATACAAGATATCATAGAAAAACTGTGATGAATAACAATATGCAACATTAACGCATGTTAGATAAAAAATGCATAGTTTGTGTGCAGCTTAGTGTATATTTAATCTTGATCCCTGACCATGGCAGCCATACTTCAATAGCGGGAGAATGTGGGGACGCCCGTGTACTTCGGTTCAGGGGCATGTTAAAGAAACATGAGTGGTCAAAATTACACCAGAAACCACCACTACAGCCCACCTAGTAATTATGTCATGATTTTGGCCCATTAAACCCCAGCAACCACTTCATCATTACTGCATGTACTCGCAGAGAAGCAGCACTGGCCAGTGCTGCCTGCCGTTGGCTCATTATGGCTATGTACTGTTACAGCACTGTGATAAAAGTTAAACACGCAAACAGAAGCATAGGTGGTGATGCTGTATTCATGTTTCCGTACCAACTCAATGGGATTTCCTATATGCTGAAGGCACCCACTGTAGTAAACAAAATCATTTTCCACTAAAAACGAATCCCTTTGTACTGCAGAGGGGCCAGGGACTTAACGCAACAAGTTTCAGTAAATTTCAACGAGCCAATGTGGTCGACGCATGAAGAAAATAGATTGAAATCTGTGATGTAATGCAATTAAATCGGGTGCCTAGGCTTGAACACGAAATTCGAAAGTGAAATTTAGCCTTCGTTTTCTCTTCTAATACTCAAGATATGCTGGCAAAATCAACATAAGGTGCCAATACAGAGACAACAGAGTTCTCAAATAACGATCTATCAATCTGAAGTTATGTTCTATTTGGGTGTCCCCAACGGCACTAGCCCGTAGTGTTTGGCGGACTTTTTCCTGACCTGGGTAGACACTAGGTTCTTCCCTTTTGCTTTAAATAGCAAGATGTACTGAAAATCAAATAAGACAGACTCAAAATAAAAACTAGTCGTTGGGCTGCAGACTGACACCATCGACCACCGTTTTGCGAAACCAGCATGCTAACCGATTCTGCCAACCTTAGTTTATACGCATATTTTAAAGAGGTGTTTATATGCATAAAGAAGTAGATGCAAAGAGCTGCAATTAAGAAAGAAAGAAAGGCGTGCACAAGCCAAGCTTCACTAGACCCAATTCACTGACGAGGAAGAGGCTCCTGAATTTGTTACTGGGGTTTCATAACATTCGTGCCAAAACTTCAACTTCCATTTGGCATGGGGCGAATTTTGCCACACTCCTTGAGAAACATAGTGCCACTAGGTGTTAGCATCATAACATACACGCACACTACTATGCCAAACGAAACAATCTCCCAGTCATGAGAGAGATTAATTCTTAAGGTTCTTTATAAACGAAGGTGCTAAAGTGAATATACCCTTGTTCTGGCCACATCATGGTTCAGATAAGAGATCACACTAAATGCCAGCCAAAGTGGGAGAAAAGTTAACGTCCTGTGCACAGAACTGTTATATGGCCTCCTTCAGGCCAATGCGAGACGTCTCGATAAGCTTTACAGATTTGTAGTATACATATCTCACTCGCAATCAAACATTCAAAGAACCATCAGGAGCCATTAGTGACTGAATAATACTTGCTGTACTTTGTTGAGGTTTATATCTATTACTCCTTCTTTCGAAGCTGTGGTTTCGTTAGTTTCACCTTCGTAGGTTTATTAATAGATGAGGAAATGAACACCTTTAAATCACCTTTTTTTCATCTTTAAATCTCGTGCAGACGTTACGGCACATGAATGACAGTGTGATGTCAAAAATTTCAAAGACATCTTTTGTGTGTGTGTGTTGAACAACAGTGTGATGTGAAAAATTTTCAGACTTTTCTTTGTGTATGTGTTATGGCCACATTGGCTCAATAAGATTTCCTTAAAAGAGGACAATAAAGGGAAAATGATAAGTGGTTTAGAATAATAACTTATATTTCGAGAACTCAAGCGCTGTTAATTTCGCAATCTTGTGTTCAATACCAAAAGAGAAAATGAATCTCAAAGCTTTAATTTTGACACTGTGCTATTAACTCTGGCCTCACGACAGCAGAAGGCCTTTTTTTTTTTTCGTGTTATTGCTGCCAAATTTACTCCATCAAATGTGCTGAAACTCCCTGTGTTAGGCCTCTAGATTCCTTGGAACACAATGCAAGTCTTTCTTGCCAATAGATAGTCACGTAGGCATCAGCTGATGCCGTCAGAGATCTGTGACGTCACACATATTAGTGCTGAAACTTCGAGACGGTGTCGCCACCCGTATTGTCTTTCTGTGGGTTTTCTAGCTCACCAAGGGTATCCTCCTCGCAAAATTGGTGTTTTTGGTATTGTGAGGAGCTAACCTACTAATACAAGAAAAATTTTTTTTCACTTTTGTGCGCCTTTACACTTCGCATGTCAAACCTTTGGTCCCCTCAGAGAAGAATGTACTCTTCGTACCAATTATGACCCGTGCAGGCCCTCGTAGGCGCTGCTAAAATCTACGACATCATAGCAAAGTTTGCTCAGAAATTTCGAGAAAGTGCCAGCACCCGTATTTTCTTTTGGCATATTTTCTCGCCTTACCAGCATCATCTTTCAGCAAGATTGGTACATGTTGTATTCCAAGAGGGTACTTTACTAACCCGAAAAAAAAAAATGTCATTTCGCTCTCCAGTGTCCATTTACATGGTTTGCACACTCTGGCCTCTTGAAAAAGATAACATTTTTTTCTTTTCCGGCAAGTTCAACAAGTGCGCATGCTGTCACTGCTGTAAACGAGGAAACGGCAAACAACTGTTCAAGTGTCCTTGCTTAACCGAATGGTTATCAAGGAACCCCGTAAACAAGCGTGACTACCCAAAACTCGAAGACACCCCCCCCTCTCTCTCAACTGTGACGCGACCTCGCTGAACGCACGGCGGCTTCCGTCGCTTGACGATTGTGACGGGCGCCTTGCCGACGCCAGCCAAAACAGCGTGGGCGTAAACAACACCCAGCGGCTGACGCGACTACAGCAGAGCGAGTGCAAGGAACGTGCCGGCCCCTGCCTTTTTTTTTTTTTTTCGACATCACTTCCCCGACGTCGACACACGTGAAAGCGCACGCGTGCGACCAACAGCAGACGCGTAGAAAAAAAAAAAAACAACAAATCAACGCAAGCGAGGAGACGCGGTTGCAGAGAACGCAAGGGGCGCGCCGTCGCTCTAACCCACATACTTCTCGAGTTTCTTCTTTCTAGCCGGGGCTGCTGCCACCACGATTAGGCGAGGGGGCGGGCATGCTTTTCTTTTTACGTAAGCTTCTCCCCCCAACAACACCCCCCCATCCCCCCGCCCCCTATTTCGCGCGCGCCGACCCTACTCCCAATCTCCAGAACAAACTAGCAGCCCCCCTCAACCGCTCGCAGTAGTAATCAGGTCCCAACTACACAAAACCGGCGGAAAGATCAAAAGAGTGAGACCACGGCGCGAAAAAAATGGAACGGTTTCCTCTTTCGCTGTTTACCGCGGAGCAACCACGACGATACGATATGCGTGTGCGCCACACACACACACACACACTACTACAGCCCCGTTCAAATCGCGGTCGCCACACGACGTACTACACCACCGCTCATGTGAATCATGCTCGCGACGTTTTGCCGGGTTTTTGTTACGTTGCGATCGTCCTCTCGGCAACAACGTAATGCGGGGTGGGCGCCGAACGGCGCCGTCACGTGTCCAGCCTTCCTAAAGAAAATTGGGCAAGAATTCGCCACCGACAGATTCGCGCGAGCACTCGAAGTAGCCGTTTCCCGCTGGACCTTCAGCGGCACTTCAAGACGTTCGAATTTCTCAGAAACGCTAGCGTTACGGAACGACTAACAAAGAGAGCAGCGTTGCAAAGACACAGATCGTGCCTGAACAGCCGCGGCCAAATTACTTTCGGATAGGTTGTGTACGAAACATCCTTCGGCAGGGGTTTTCTTTTCAAAACTTATTCGCGAAGAAAACGGCTGAGAGAACACCCCGAAAAACACGGCCGCACTCTTAGGCCGGCCCACGGGCGATCGGCCAGTTTGCTAGTGGGCTCTTGCCGGAGGATAGCGCGCGCCCGAGGGGCCCGTAGGACCTTTCTACTAATTGATGTAAGGAATATTAATTACTTACCATACCACTTGTAAATGTCAGCCACCGCCGTTTCCACACTGATCAGTGCTCCGACGGCGGTGGTGGCGTACACTGGTTGACACAGGTTTCGACAGTTTCGCATTAACGTAAACAAGGGGCCGTGACTCCTACCACCCGGGCCCTGAAGACGAAGCGTTCGTGCGACCCAAACGTCACATCCGGTAAAACCCATGACGTCACTTTAACCCATGACGTCACATCCGTTTAGTTTATTTTTTTTATTTTTTTTTTTCTTGGCGGTGTCTTGGTGGTGGTGCGTTTGCGAAGGAGTATTCCATTCTCTACCGATTTTTAACGTAAGTAGCTGGTCTTTCTGCTCAATAGACGCGTAATAGAAGGTTTGCGCCGTAGAATGATTAGCTTGATATGCGGTTGTTAGCTCTCTAGCGCGCAGATTTGGCTTCGTGGCCGCGTCTTACGCGAATGCATTTTACCGATCGACGATTCACGCAGAGATTTCTCTATCAGATTCGCTGCTGTGTACACAGAACCGTTCACTTGTGTGATTCAAGTAATAATGCTCGAAAAGCACGGGAGAAAAATAGGGATACATATTGCGGTAATATTTCATCAGATCGTGCTCTACCGCCCCTATTTAGTCGCCGCTTTGCTTGCTCGACGTGTGTTAGGGCTTGTTTCGGAGGCCAGTTAACTCGCCTGACTGCAGCTTTATGTTTAACCATCTGTGTTTCTTCACTAAGCGAAGTGGAATACATGTTGGGAAACATTCGTGAACTCCAGCAGACGCTCAGTACGAGCGTATATTCATTTGATTACAGTACCTCCGTGCTTGATTCCTTATACAAAGCGAAAACATTTAAGACACGGCATCTGCGCGCTAATATGTAGTGAAATTGTGGCATCTGCGTGCTAATGTGTAGTAAAATAGTGAAAAAAGAATCTGAAGCTCTGAAAGTGTCGTTGAACGTTATTTATGAAATGGACCGTTCTCTGATAGCCTGAAATCAAGTGCGCTTGCCGGTCATTACATATATTCTTATGTCAAACGACGAGTGTAGCCAGGTTTTTCTTTTCTGCGAGAGTCGGATATATGAACACAGCTGAGAAGGTTGTTGCCTTTCTACAGCAAGTTATCGCATCGAAACGCTTGCTCCAGCTTGCGCTGTGAAATGCAGTCTGGTATGCCATATCGCGATGCATGACTGTATTGGGGTGAAGCATCTGATACTGGAAAGGGCCGACTTGAACGGGCCAAACCGAGGGTTCTGTCCAGTAGATATTATTTCCTGACTAGGATAATGTTTCGATAGCATTTGGTTGCGTGGAGCCCATGCCAGGTGAGCTGTTACCACTACCGACATGCTGCACTGCAATGTACACTAGATGTTTCACTGCATGAACACAACCGCCATGGCCATGGTTAGATGGAACCAGGCAGCCTTTTGGGCTCCCTGCCTACCCTTCTTCTGTCGGTGACCACAAACTCAACGTCAGAGTTCCCGCGTGCCGTACCAGCAATATTTCTATTCAATTCCTTCATATATAACACACGTGCAAGACCCGCGTTATATTTTTGCGATATTGGTGCGGTAATCTTCAAAAGCCTCGTTTTAATGTCTTCAAGGTCTGAAGAAAATGAATAGAGCACTTCTTTATGCAATGTTTCCTGGCCTGTAATAGCAGAAATCAAGAAAAGCTCTATGCCATACTTGTCCTTGCTCTCATAGAAGTGTGCTTCGCCACAATACAGATGTACGATATAATAATGGAAATTTGTTTTTGTTTTTTTTTACAATGGGACACCTTTGCCCTTTACATTTCCTTGACGTTATTTGATTCCATATATGAAGCACATATCCGTTTTAAACACACGCGCATTTAACAGGAGACATGAACATAGATGACGTGAGTGGAACCTTTCGGCTTTGGCAAGTACCAGGTAACTCTGACTTCTACTATGAAATTTTACTGTACTGTATGTAAGCTGTATGTTAAGCTGCTGAAGTGTACTATATTGTAAGTGCTAACTTTGAAGATTGTTTTTCTTTTTTATAGGATGATGAAAGTTTAGAAGAAGTAAACGAAACCATAATAAAACAATCTTAGAAACAGCGATAGACGTAGGGGGTAAAACAACAAAGCAAGATAACAGCATGTTGTCCCAATCTACTAAGGACTTAATTAAAAAATGCCAGCAAATGAAAGTGACTTTGTCAAAAGGTAAAATAGAATTCACAGAACTATAAAAGCTTATCAGTAAAGCCAGGCAAAGAGATGTAAGAAAGTTTAACATGAGAGAAACAGAGCGTTAGAGAAAAGTACCAGCATTAAATTGGCCAAAAAGAAACTGCATTTAGGACAAAACAAAATGCATGCACTAAAAGGTAAACAAGGTAATGTTAACAACTTCAATGGAATAGTCAAGGTAGCCGCAGATTTTTATTGAGAACTGTATAGCTGTCATACAGACCGTGCAACCTTAGTAGAAATCAAATCAGAGAACACTGAAATTCCATGTATAACCACTGACGAAATCAGAAAAACTGACTGTCAAAGGCATGTCCCATGGTAAAGCAGCAGGTGAAGACTGCATAATAGTCAACTTGATCAAAGGAGGAGGAGACGTTACATTTGAAAAACTTATGTGACTCTTGCGTCAAAATATATCAAGACATCTAGAGTACCGCCCAGCTGGAAAAATGCTAATATGTCCTAATACACAAGAAAGGTGACATAAAAAGTTAAAGAATTGCACACCAATTAGCCTACTACTGGTAATATACAAGCTGTTTACCAAACTAATTTCAGCTAGGGTAAGAAGAACACTCATCTTTAACGAACCAGTTGGACAAGGTGGTTTTAGGAAAGGCTACTCAACAGTGGACCACAGCCATGCTGTCAGTCTAATAATTGAGAAGTTCCATGAATATAACAAACCTCTTTATATGGCCTCTATAGAGTATGAGAAAGCATTTGATTCTGTTGAAATGCAAGCAGTTCTAGAAGCTTTATGTCGACAAGGGCTACCAGACATATATGTGCAAACCATCAGTAATGTCTACGAAGATTGCGCTGCCACACTCCTCCTACATGAGAGAAGCAGAAAAATTTTAGTCAAGAGAGGTTTCAGACAAGGAGATCTCCCCTATGTTAGTCACTGCATGTTTAGAAGAAGTGCTTAAACATATAGACTGGGAAAAAAAAAGGTAATTAGAATAGAAGGAGAATATCTCAACAATTTAGGATTTGCAGACGACATTGTGCTCTTTAGCAATGATGGTGACAAGCTACAAAACATGATTGATGACTTAAACCAGGAAACTGTTAATATAGGATGAGAAGTGAATAAGGAAAAGATAAAAATTATGCTCGACAGCCTACTTAAAGAACTGGAATTTAAAACTAACAGTTAACCTTTAGAATGTGGGAACCTAGGGCAGTTACAGTGACTCCTACCCATGAAAAAGAAATTCTCTACAGAATAAGAATTGGCTGGAGCGCATCCAGGAGGCATTTTCGAAGCATGACTGGAACCTTGCCACTGTCACTAAAGTGAAAAGTATTTAATCACTGCATTCTCCAAGTACTAACGTACGGTGCAGAAACATGGAGGATAACGAAAAAACTAGAGATGAAATCAAGGAGCACGCAGCATGCAATGGATAGAGAAATGAAAGGTGTGGCTATAAGAGATAAAAAATTAGTGTAGTGTGTCAGGGAACAGATAGGAATAGCTGATATGATTATTTCAATTGAAAGAAATGGACCTTGTGAGGACGTGTCATGAGTAGGACAGATAACAGATGGGACAGTAAGAGCAATGGAATAGATACCAAGATAGGGAAAATGCAACAGAGGCAGGCAGAAGGTAAGATGGAGTGATGAAATGAAAAGTTTTGCGACCATCAAGTGGAACCAGCTTGCTCAGGATAGGGCAGATAGGAAATGTTGGGAGAGGTCATCCTGCATTGATTTAAAATAGGCTGATGATGATGATGAGTGGGATGAGGGCAAGAAATGCCCCAGTGATACTCTGGGCCTAGGTGTTATGTAGTTGAAGAAATGCAAATTCTGTAACTGTCTTTTTTTTTTTTCAAACGAAATCAGGAAGCAACTTTACTGTGTAAATTATTAAAACATTGTTCATGATGCAGCCAAAACATCTGGACATCTATTGTATTCAAAATGCAGTTAATTCTGTCCATGGATGGCATTGCCTGCTTTTTTTAGCCTATAGAGCTTTTCCAGTATCATGGTAACTCTTGTGCCCCTTTGCCCCAGATACAGTTTGTGGCTTTGCAGCTGCAAAAGGACAGGAGTCTCAGCTTGGGAGGCGAGCAGTAGGGTTTTTTTTGGTAAAACAACTGTATGAATCTAATCTCCAAGCAGAGAACTGTTCGTAAGGATGCTTAGATGAATTGGGAGGCCAATGAATTGGGAGGGTGTGCACTGCACAGGGATATGTGTTTTACCACATTTGAAATGCTCTCAGTTGTTTCATCTGCAGTTGCACGTGAATACAAATGTGAAAGTGTTAAAAGAAAAAAGGCTGCTGAAGTTTTATCACATTTGAAATGCTCTCAGTAGTTTCATCTGCAGTTGCACGTCAATACAAATGTGAAAGTGCTAACAAGAAAAAGACTGCTGAAGCATAGCTCCAGTCCAGAGTGAAACTGCATGACATCTAACTTTAATTGCGTTGTTCCTGCGACTGGTATTGGCTCATAATGTTCCTATTAAGGCTGTGTATTACAACAGCCATATTACACAGCTGTCATGGTTTGAGGGCAGATAAATGAAAAAGAAAAGACGTTTGGGCACATTATAACACCCTATTGTGTCCGAAATGGTGAAAGATGCTCAAAATAGGGCTAACCACGTGTGCTTTCATCCTATTACACTACCATAAAAGTCGTAGCTGTGGAGTCTCTTCACTGAAGTAAAACTGTGGGTCGGTCTAATTGGAACACATCCACTTTCAAAACCATTCTGTACACAAACAGGCAACCACGAAAAAAAGGAGCAAGGAAAGTGTTCGCCCCTGTGTGTCTCCTTTTCTTCATGGTCGGCTGTTTGTGTGCTGGATGGTTCTGAAAATGTTTCTTCACTGTGCCTTAGCAACCTGCCTAGCTCTTCTCACACGGGTAAATATGAATTAGCAGATTTGTTCTTGCTCTGTGTTCATTTCCCCTAGTTTGATTTAGCATTTGCAACCATTAATATCTTATTGTTTTGACATTCACAGGCTGAACACCCCATGTCATGTCACGGTTTGGCTTCCTGACGCCTGGACACAGCACTGTACTCAGGAGAGCAAGTTTTGGCACTGGAGCAGCAGTTTCTCATTTGAAAGATGCCAAATATAAAGTTTCCTTGGCCACCTGCTTCGTTTTTGATTATTGATCAACCAGAGCTGTCCTGGACCCCTCTACATCATGAGCAAATGTACTCATATTGCAAAGTCTGGACGCAAGGTTCAAAACGAACTGGAAAGGGAGAGACAGGATATGTGCTATCCTGTTGTTTCACCATGTGTCCTGTTTGTTTCCTTACGTTAATTTCAGAATCTCACCATTGTTTACTGAGATTAACAATAATTTTCAAACTAATTGAAGTATTATAGATACGAGTCAATATAATTACGTAGTTATCATGAATTAATGTGAATTCTGAAAGAAGCTGGTTCCATTACATGGACAACCAAGGAATAAATGACTGAAAGTTAGGCACATATTGTCAAGCTTACCTTTTTTATGCCTCAACATGTTTTGTAAACATTTGTCTAGTATGTACAAACAAGCTTTATAAATGCATTTTGTTCTGTTACGACACTAAAGGCAAGAGTTTTTTAGTTAGAATGATGGGTGAGTGCTTGAGAATGTCTGAAATGTCAATATTATTATCTATGCCACTCTGTTCACCAAGAAATTTAGGTCAATGCACAAAAACACTTGCACCTTGTACAGTACACTCTGTGAATTGAGCGTGGTGATGTAGTCGAGGCAGCGTTGTGCATTGGAGAAGTAGGAATGGGTTTCTCCGCAACTGCTGACAGCAGGGTCTGCTCACAATAGCTGAAGCAGAGTGCCTCACCCGGCACAGGGGAACAACTAGGCGCCCTAATGATAGCTAAATGCTCCTGCTTTTCACACAGCTGTTGGCCATTAAGGAAAGAGAGTGGTGAATCTATATCAATAAATCTGCCTAGGCAAGACATCTGGATAATTCTAATGATCTACCGACTACTTAAATACAATTTTCCCTCAAACTTGCCATTTCCTTGGCACAAAACAAGCACTATCTCATTTCCTGCATGATAATTGAACAATGCACATTGACTTAATACAGTTAAAGCTGCCTATAACAAATTCCTCAATTCCTCTTGTACCCTTAGCAGCTCCTTTCTCCAAACAATTTCTATGTTGCCTTGCGGTTTGCCATCGCTGCACCTATATTAACACTGGTGCCTCCCAGGAAGTTTGGAAATCCTGCTACTAATCTGCTCACTGTTCTGTGACTTTTTCTCTGGAGTCTCACGCATGTTGTAGGCTTAAAATTAACAAGTAACTTAGTAAATTTTCAGGATAAGAGATTCTAGAAGGTGATGTGACCTTGTCGTCATGGTGAGGAACTTGTCCTCTCTTCCCAGCTTCTGATCCCCTTCCTGCTTCTCTTCTTCGTTTTGGAGCAGAGCTCCTCCAGCTAGCATTGCTGCTGCGAAGAAGGATGGACGGAAGCCTTCCTGCTACCTGCCCGCCGTCGCGTTGTCGACTGGCAAGATAGAGACCGGCATTTCACACAAAGACAACACGAGACTTTATATACGAGACAGATAGTACATACATATTGACATACACATGGATGACTTAGCTTCGGTTGGTAGGACCTAGGTGAAGCCATCGGTTGGTGGGGCCTAGCGGTGGGACCGTCGCTCCAATTCGGCAGAGCCGACCCCAGTGTGTAGCACTTCTCCAGCAACCTCAACCACCGCCCGGACTCGTACTAGATGTCCCCTCTAGTACTATCCGCGCCCGAACCCCGGTTGGGAGGACCTTGGTGGAGCGATCGCTTCCATTCGACAGAGCCGACCACAGTGCATCGCACTGCTCCTGCGACCGTAACCACCACCCGGACTCGTGCTAGATATCCTCTCTAGCACTATCCACTCCGTCCTCGCCAACCTTCGGGCTATCCTCCAACCTACAGCATACCTTCGGCCTTCCCAACCTCCGCTTCCAGTCTTGCTTCCAGTCTCTGGCTTCCGATCTCTCTGCCAGGCAAAAGGGGCCACCTTATATACACCGGTTGCTCCGCCCCTCAACCTCTCACAGCCAATCACAAACGGCGATTTACACCCCGACGCCGCTCTAACCAATGACAACCGTGAACAACACATTGGGTACGCTTGCTGCCCACCACGCTGCGGGGGAGGGAGTGAGGGCGCCAAACCAGCTGCACAATACCGCCCCACAATGGTCTCCTCCTGCCCCACCTGTTCACCGCGTGGCTGCGCGTATTTTCCGGCGCCTATTTGACTACCTTGGCGTACCTATTCCCCCGTCTCATTCCGACGACCCTTACAAACTTTATTGGACTTTACGTGGTCATAGAACAGGCATCACCAGCCAATTACCGCATCTCGCCCATCAGGCCGCCATCCGACCACCATTGATTGCCAAGGGACAAAGATCATGCACGTTTCTTGTTTAAAGCCACATTCGCTGCATTTTATAATACTTCAGCATGGGGCAGCTGGTTCTACCACGTGAGTGAATTGGTGTGAGCTCAACACACGATTGTGGACGTTTATTAAGCACGTCATCATCATCTGTATTTCACCATCATCGCCATGCGTTTCGCATATCTTCTTCATCGCTGGCGTGTGATCATCATCATCTGGCTTGTGCCCATCAGGTTGGCATCATCGGGTGACCTGCCAAGCTACTCAAGGGAGTAAACGTCGTCCAAACCGAGGCCTCATACGATTAACTTTTCATCTCTACACATCATCACTTATATTTTCCCCGATGGCATGGATCGTTATCAGCTGCTTGGCTTGATCTTCATCGTCGTAGCTCAAGCTCGGCTGCAATAAAATAGAGGTTGTGTGTGTGTGTGTGTGTGTGTGTGTGTGTGTGTGTGTGTGTGTGTGTGTGTGTGTGGATCATGAGCTGGTGGGTTTGCCCCTTGTGAGAGACCTCTTCTAATGAAGGAAGACTTTAAGCCCTGTTAATTACTTGTCCGGGGCCTACTGGACCCGCTATATTAATCACCTAATGAATTCCTGCAGTCGCTTGCTTGGTAATTTATGCTGCCACTTGTTTTCAGGATCACCTGCAGTCAGACTAGCTGCATAGGAAAGCTTAATTCAACTGGTCCTAGAATTAACCATCAAATTATCATAGATTTCTACAATTTATCCAGCACAGCTCTAGGAGATTCATTCTGTTGGATTATGCTCCTACAACTCGGATGTTTCTGCTCTAAAATTGAGGTTGTGTCTTGTCTCACAGGCCTCTCACTGCAAAAGTGCTCAGCTAATTTTCTTTTCCAGGTTTCTTTCTTCACCGTTCCAGGAAACCAAATCATCATCTGAGCACATCTTTTCATTCTCACCACATGCATTGAAATGCTGCATATCTGCATGTGCCCATTCTACTATTTTTCAATGTTCAATTTTTGTCTGCATGAATGGCACGCCATTCCTTTTGGCAATGCCCTATTGACTAGCTGGTATATTTCTCATTACAAAGATACCACTGAAGACCATCTGTGAAGTTGTGAAATACAACCTGATCTGCCATTTTTTCTGTCTGCCCACCCCTGATGCAATGTCCTATGTCAGGACCTTTGAGGTGCTGTGAATAAAAAAATGAAAATGCAGTTATGCAGCATAATCTGATACAAACATGTATCAGGTAGGATGTCAAAACAAGGTCAAGGCCGCATGTATGCATGCAACGTTAGATGCTGCTCATGTTGATTGTGCTATTGCACCTGTGGTAATCAAAGAACGGAGCACTAGTCTTGGTCGTTAGCTAGTGATAAAAAAAGGAGACAGTGAAGAAGGATGATCGGTCTGGTTTACGTCCAGAAGACTGAAATCACCCAGGATTATAGTGGGTGTGCGAAGAATGTTTAATGCTATGTAACCCCCCTTATACAATACCTCAACAGGGAAAAATTAATGATGATGATGATGATGATCACGCAGGTAATTGAAAGATATAGGTATTGTAGAGGTGAGCAATAACACATGATATATGATAAATATACAGAGACTAAGACGTATTTACAGATGCCCTGACAGCCTCCAGATTTGCTTATATAGATAATAAAAGACTAGTGTCATTCGAAATTACCAAAAGGGTGCCACTGCATGCAGTACAATTGCACAGAAACAGAAAATTGCACACCACCATTGCATACTTGTGTGTCAGTGACATGTGCAGGCAAGCACAGTAAGTACAGTAAGCACAATTATTTTTACAAAATGTGTCAATCACAAATGGTAACCAACAGTATTGTTATAGACGCTTATCTCTCACATTAGAGCATATGGAACTGAAACTCGAGAAAATAAAGTACATTAGCCGTGACTGCCCCGCTCGATTCCTATACCAAAGGATGTCCTTCAATATAGGAATCGACATATCTAGTGGAATGGAGCATTCAGAGTCAACATTATCAATACCCTGCTTAATTAAGTTCATGAATTTGATCAGAACTGTAGTAAGATACAGCTTAAAAATATAGCACTTGGCAACAAGGCAGATGGTCCACTTGGGTCAGTGTTATTTTGTCAGCAAATCAAGGGTACAAACAAAATCAACATCAAAGCAATACTGTTAGTAAGTTTGGCGTCAATTCAGTGGCTGAGGCTTTTCATGTTCCACTCAAATAAACAAGTAAAGACATAAATTTATGTGCTTACAATATTATTTTTGCAGTTACCACTTCATTTTGCTTACATGAAAAGTTTCTAGGGTGAGCTATTTGCAGCCACGCAAACGCACAGCGGCTGGCTGTGCATTCGCATGGCAGCAAGGCATGGGAGGAGTTTCAATGCAGAGCCAACTGCATGGTTTCCTGTTCAGAATTTGCTTATCATAGAATTTACTTATCAGGATTTACTGTCACAAAGGTTGCATATGCAGGGGTGGAAGTATTGCCATTGTTTATGAGACCTCAATTGTTTGCACTGAAATCTACTCCCCTCTGGAATTGGAATGTGTTGTGTACATGTACACTCTGACGATAGGTAGTCTGCCTTTCATAATTGTTTCGACGGGTACCTCTGATGAATATATGATGCTGCTTAATGATTTCTTAACTGAGAAGTTTAATAATCCCAAATGTACTGGCCGGAAACTTCAGGTTGTCACATATTGATTGGGTGAATCATCAGGAGGGGCAATTTGAGCAAAGTATATGTTGCATTCTCCTGGATGTGACTGTCTCCATTGATTTCACACAAATTGTAACTGCACGTCCATGCAAATCCACGAATTGGGAGAATTACTGCTCGATTTGGTTTTCTTTAGTGGGTCTTTCATTCAATCCAAATATTGGTGTCAAGTAATGGAACAAATATCTGACCACAAAATGGTGGTTACACACGTAGCTACTACACATGCTCCAGCAAAAAAGAATAAAACTACGTCGATCCTTGACTTATCTAAAGCTGATGATATCGCATTATTAGACCATTTAGGGCACAATTATGACGTTTTCACTCAGGTTATTTCTCTGAATACCACATCATTAAACAATGCATGGGAGATGTTTAAAAGTACTGTCTTGAAGTCGATAGAGCTATTTGCTCCAAAGTGCTTCAACATGCTTCATAGCAAAAACTCATGCATTGCATGGAAAATAATTCACAAAAAGCGTCTCTTAAAGTGAACAAGGGCTAGAAAACTGTTGTCTGTGAAAACACGTCATTACGTTAGCTCTTTGTCGCAGGAACTTAAGTCAATTCTTTTTTAAATGAAATGCTCACTACTTTTATTAAAACTTCACCTGGAAAATTTTGGAGGTAAGGTACCTTTCGGGGCCTAAATCCAGCATCCAGTCATTGAAGAACAATAATCTATCACAAATAGCTATGAGATGGCTTGCCTTTTCAATGAATATTTTGAATCAATTTTCATATGGGACGATGGTTCAACTCCCAGAGGGCAAAGTCGCAATGAGCAATCTACTTGAGCCAAGTATAAAGCAAGATGGCATTCTGGATCTACTTCTCAAACTATATTTGAAAAAAGTCCCGGGGCCTGATCAAATCCCCACCTTCTTAAGGCGATATGCTGAGTGGTGCTCTTTCTTGGTTTCAGACATATTCACAAAATCTCTCAAATCCAGTGACATTCCAACTGACTTAAGGTGTGCTAGGGTGATACCAATACAGAAACAGGAATCCAAGAACAATGTTGCAAATTTCCAACTTATTTCTTTGATTATGACTCTTTGACTTCTAAAATATTGGAGGACATTTTGACTACTCGCCTAATGAAGTTCGTAGAAGAAAATGGTATTTTAAGTAAAAATCAGCGTGGGTTTTGGTGAGGGTATTCCACAAGTACAATTCTTACAGAGGTTACACACGAAATTGGCCAGTGTATTGATGGAAAGGGTCAAATAGACATAATATTTCTAAATTTCATCAAGGCAGTTGACAAAATATCTCAGAGAAAGCTGCTTCTTAAGTTGTGCCTCCTGGTTGAAACTCACTTATTAAAATAAATAGAGGCATATTTGTCAGATAGAGAGCAATTCATATCATTAAACAATGCTTGAAGCACTAATAAACTGGTTCGATCAGGTGTGCTGCAAGGATCCGTGATTGGCCCTTTACTTTTTTCAGTTTACATTAGCAATATGGGTAACGGGTTTTCCGAACAAGTAACTTTAAACACTACGCAGGCGACACCATTGTTTATGTTCCAGCAACGATCAAGTAGAACTTAATAACCATTTAAACAAAATTCGTCTCTGGTGCGACAAGTGGCAAATGGAATTGACCAAATCCAAAACCTTTTCATGCACATGACACGTAAAAAGACAAGTTCTCCTTTCCATACCGCATCTAAGGCGCTCTACTAAGTGAGGTTGAGAATGGTAAATATCTAGGTGGTCACCTTGCACATTACCTGAACTGGTCTGTACATGTTGATACAATTTGCAATAAGGACATGCACAAACTTTGGTTGTTGTGACAAACACTTCAAGCCATGCTGGAGGCAGTGGCGCACCGACGGGGGGGTTTCAGGTGTTGTAACCACCCCCCCCCCCCCTGAGGCCAACCTAACCCCCTCCCCCTCTGCAACTGCTCCTATGTCCTAGAAGAATGTGGCGCTAATGTCTCTGCAAAACGCCGAAAACAATAATAAAAATCATCATCATCATTCATGTTACTTTATTTGGCATTTTATTTGCTTTACGATTCCTCCAGCTGAAGCAAGGAAATGACGTATTGCACAAGGTGCGCAAGTCGCATGCCCTTCATGAAAATTTGAACCCCCCCCTGACAGAAATCCTGGGTGTGTTACTGGCTGGAGGTGTGGCTTATAGAATGACTTCTTCTGGTGCTGACCTATGCAAGTCACATATGGGCACCATACACTAAGAAAGATACATTAAAACGTGAGCGCATATAAAATAGGGCATTAAGGTTCATATTTAATTCATACTCCAGAATGCAGTCAATCAGTGAACTTAAAGAAAAAAGCTGGGCTAAGGACAGTGTCACAAAAAATGCAACTCTCATATTATTTTTTCATATATTGAATCCCCTACATTTACCTTGTAGGGTAAATGTAGGGGGTCATATCACACCACTGAAAACAACCACCTCTAGAACAAAACATTCAAAACATATTACACCACTTAACTTCAGAACAGATTCATTCAAATATTCTTTTTTGGTTCGGAGTATTGATGAGTGGAATACCCTGCCACAAAATGTTGTTGAATGTTCCGACTTACATGCCTTTGAAAAAGCTGTGTTACAACATTTGTAACCGTACTTAGCGCTTGCATATGTTCATTCATATTTTATTTCTTTTTTGGCCTGTCTTGGTTTCACAGGTTCAATGTACCTGTATTGCCACAATACTATCCAGGGACCTTGGGTGACGTACCTGCATTGCCATAATACTATCCAGTGGCCCTGAATGATGTGTACGGGATGCACTCTAACACGTTTCATTATTATTTCTTTTTGTTTTCTTACATTGTGCCTTCTAATTTTGAGTGTTAAACATGAAACTCTTCAAGCTTCTGCTGTGTTTGTACATGGCAGCAAAATGTAACATACCGTAACTCCTTCTTGTCTTGGCATATGCTGACAGTATGCATGAATGAATGAATGAATGAATGAATGAATGAATGAATGAATGAATGAATGAATGAATGAATGAATAAAATAGCGTTAGCTTGAAAAGTTTGACAGTGGCCATTGAATGCTATCAGTTTTCCTTGCATGGTATGTGTAGCAAACAAAAAATCTTAGCTTGCACAGTTATGCTTGAATTGGCTGCATGTATAGAGAGAGTTTTGGGTATAATGTAGCGTATTGTATCCGAAACTAATAAAAAATAAACAAAAGAGAGAAAAGAAGAAGGAAAGAAAGAAAGAAAAGAAGGCACGCGCACACGATGCGATCACATGTCCCTATTTTCCTGGTACCTACCAGGCAAGCGGAGCATGGCATGTGCGTGCCTCTTTCGTTCTCCCTCTTTCAGCCTCTATCTCTTTCTATGTCTTTGTCTCTGTCCCATTTCAGTTCATGCCCTCCTGTTTTCTTTTCTTTCTTTTTTTTTCATGTGCGTTTTGCCCTTTTATGCTTTTTCCATCGCGGAACCATGGAATTATCGCTGTAGCTGCTACACAGGTCAATTGAATTGGTTGCACGCATTTTGCGCGCATCCTAGAGCCGGTTTTCCGTCTCTATGGATGCAAATCACAAGAATCTCGGTCAACTGCGCGCAAATCGCTGTTGGCGTGATAGCACGAAATCACGGTAATCACACTCGTGAAGTCAAAAGGTAGAGCGTAGACCGCTTATAACGTAAGTCGCCGGAATCGCCAATGCCCGCACTATAAGCGGTACCGCAGTATAACCAAAACAACATTTTTCAAGGTCTACACGTGTGTAAAAAAGATATTTCAAAGATTTAAGTCCGCGGCCGGGCTGTGCAAAAAAGAAAAGTGCGGAGTTCCCGCCGAACCGAACTGCGCAGAAACGGGAACCGATTACTGCGCGCGCTATCCTTCCTTTTCTCTAACGCGTGCACGATGGTAAAAACGTAGCGACCGCAAACCGCCATTTGAATGGCGCACTTGCATTGCCTTCGCTTCCGTTGTCGAAGTGATTCGTCCGCGTTTTAAACGTGGCCGCCATGAACCACAGTCGCCCGCGGCACCCTATCCGCAGTCAGCACCGAAAAGGTAGCGCTCGTTAGGCCTCTTGTGCACCCGATCCCTGTGTTGTCAAGGGCAAGCTCCCCGTGCGGCGCGCCGCACGGGGAGCCCCTTGACAACACAGGGATCGGGTGCACAAGAAATCGCGCCCGCGAGGTGATTCAAGGGCACTGCGCGTGAAAAAAAAAAAAAAAATAGAAAGGAGCTAGAGACGAACAACGGCAACGCGGACATCATGCGATCGCGGGCGCGCGTTCCGTAGCAGCATTCTCCGTCGCCTTGGCAATCCTATCAATCCTATCCTCACAGGGCGTGCCCGCGAGCTGCTGCGGCCTTTTCTCTTTTTTTTTTTTCCTCCCTCCGCTCCTTGTTCATTCGTTTTGCGCTTTTTGCTCCTCCAAGGCGATTCGTCGCGCTCTTCTCGGGCAGCGCACTTCCATTGTGAAGCCTGCTCGCTACCTCAATTGTCCGCTGATTTCCCGGCAGCCGCACTATAACCGGTCTTTCATCTCACAGAGCTACACAATAAGCGGTATGAGTATTTATTAAGTTCCATGCGAGTGCAAACGGGGGTCAGAAAAAACCTTATTATAGCCGGTCGTGTACTATAAGCGGTTACGTTAGAAGAGGTCTCAGCGTACATGTATCTTTTTCAATGGCGAAGAAAGCGATAATTATAAGAGCATCTGTATTCACAGAAATAGAACCGCCAGCGCGTGACACGCAACCTCTTAACAGAAAATATATAATGAGTCACAAAAAAAAAGCAACTTGCGCCTCACGGCAAGTTGCTTTTTTGTTTTTCGGACGACGTACGATATTTTGAGTACGCTCGTTGAAAGAGCCATTGAGTAGTTTTAATGATTTCAAAGGACGCGGCGTGTCAAAATCTTCAATGAAGCAGAAAAATAAGATCCAGACTATATATATGATATATATGATATATATATATATTATATATATATATTAGATATATATATTTATATATATAGATATATATAAAACCGCGCACGATGCGATCACATGTCCCTATTTTCCTGGTACCTACCAGGCAAGCGGAGCATGGCATGTGCGTGCCTCTTTCGTTCTCCCTCTTTCAGCCTCTATCTCTTTCTATGTCTTTGTCTCTGTCCCATTCAGTTCATGCCCTCCTGTTTTCTTTTCTTTCTTTTTTTTCATGTGCGTTTTGCCCTTTTATGCTTTTTCCATCGCGGAACCATGGAATTATCGCTGTAGCTGCTACACAGGTCAATTGAATTGGTTGCACGCATTTTGCGCGCATCCTAGAGCCGGTTTTCCGTCTCTATGGATGCAAATCACAAGAATCTCGGTCAACTGCGCGCAAATCGCTGTTGGCGTGATAGCACGAAATCACGGTAATCACACTCGTGAAGTCAAAAGGTAGAGCGTAGACCGCTTATAACGTAAGTCGCCGGAATCGCCAATGCCCGCACTATAAGCGGTTACGTTAGAAGAGGTCTCAGCGTACATGTATCTTTTTCAATGGCGAAGCTTGCGCCTCAGGCAAGTTGCTTTTTTTTTTCGACGACGTACGATATTTTAGTACGTCGTTGAAATACCCATTAGTAGTTTTAATGATTTCAAGACGCGGCGTGTCAAAATCCTTCAATGAAGCAGAACAATTAAGATCCAGACTATATATATATATATATATATATATATATATATATATATATAACTTAAAACCGCGCACCCATGTAGTGCACACCAATTGAACGCAGAACTAAGCAGAGCGCGCACTCTCTCGCGCTCAACCCGACGTGCACTTTTGCCCTCAGCCCACTTATGGTGCTTTTAATGAAGCCGACACAGTTTTATGAGAAAAAAGAAAACGTTTTTAATTTGAAACTCTTGCGAACGATCGAACTTCTCGCTAGAAAAAAGAAAAAGAAAGAAGGTGTGCAGTGAGACATCGCGCAAAAATAATGATTCAACATTTTTTTCTGTTTTCGCCGCTTCAAAATTTGGAGAGTGAGTAAGTGAGTGAAATAATTTTATTTTGTCCACAGTAGACGCGAGCGAACTCGGCGTTACCCGGCGAGGTGACGTCGAGTTCGCTCGCGTCGAATCAAATGTTCATAAAGGTTTAGAGTTTACCGAAACGACTATTCTGTCATTTAAAAGGGCAGCTGCTTTGGGCGCATGCAGCTACAGGACCTCATTTGTACGAAATTTCTAGCAAAAATTACACAATAGAGTCTCACGTTAATTTTGATCAGATGCACCTTATGCTTAGTCGCTTTAATTCACCTCCAGAAAAGTTATTACTTTTTACGTCCTGGCTCGGCCAGTCCGGGCCCTTCGTTGCATTCGCCATTCTAGAAATGGGAAAAAGATGTCCCCGCCAACTGCTATGGCACGTGGCTGATCCGAGGGTCGCGTGATCGAATCCCGGACGCGGCAGCTGCATTTCGATGGAGGCGAAATGTTGAGGCCCGTGTGCTGTGCGATGTCAGTGCACGTTAAAGAACCCCAGGTGGTCGAAATTTCCCCATTACGGCCCTCCATTACGGCGTCTCTCATAATCGTAGCTGGTTTTGGGACGTAAAACCCCAGAAATCAAACGGAAGAAAAGATACAAAACAGTTATATGTAAAAGCCGTAATGGGAAATTCTGGATTCATTGACCAACACGAGTTTTTCACCTTGCACCTAAATCGAACTATGCGGCTGTCTCACCCTCCTAGAATGTGTGCCGCCTTAGGGAACCGAACACGGGGGCTCAGGAGGCGATCGTGCTGTATATATGAGTTTGCTCTGAAAGCGAGTATTTCAGTTATTTCGTGCCTCCGTAACCGCAGAAGCGACAGGAACAGGTGTGCTTTTTTTTCAGCATTTTGATCAACTATGCGAACCACTGCTTGAGATGTCAAGTAGATTGACGAGCTGTACGATTCAAATATCAATATGGGTTATATTTCCTTGTGGAAAAACCGCACATATACATTCTCAAGATTTGTGGCCGAATAAGTTCGCTCGAGGATCTTCAGAATCACGACTCACACAACAACGGTTGACTACAATTAATGAACCCAGCTGATTTAGGTGTAATCAATCAGAAGGCGTATGACGGCTTGTCGATCACCTTAGTATACTGTGCACGCGCGGAACTGCTTTCATCTCTTGCGCATTCCAAGTAGCCTTTTTTTTTTACGACAGCTACATTCAGCAGTCAACCTCATGCTACCTTATTATGTGAATTCCAACGCGATGAAAAAAAAAAAAAAACAACGGACGAATGCTGCCATGAAAAATGACCAAGGAAAGGCGGGATGACAAAGCTCCGCACAGCCCTTATTTAAGGAGTAGTATGTTTAAACTTCAACTAGGAGTCAAAGATCCTCCTGACATGACCCATGTTGTTCTCGGTATATGGGCCGTACAAACGTGCGCGCTATTCTTGCAACACGATTGCCTGCCCTCACGCTCGCACGCGCTGCAGGCAAGGCGAGCAGACGAAATTTCGGCGGCCGCAGCGGCTTGCGCGCTTGCGCCCGGCTTCCCATGCGCGCGCTGTTGAGGCCGTGCGCAACATGCGCGTGCGCAAGGCTCTGACTGATTTCGGAACTTTGCTGACCGCACTTCGCCCTCTTTGTGGAGGTGATCAGAGGTGCTTGTTCACTGTGTGGACTATTCCAACTGTTGACGTTTGTCGGATATTCTGCAACCATTGCGAGTTGAAGCCTGTGGTCTTCAAGCCTTTAAGTTGCGGGTGTCATTTCTGCTTTATTTTCTACAAGTGCAGTTTGCTTGAATTTATTTCTTTTTTGTATAGTTCTTGCTTATACTTGCTTTAAGTGTTCGTGTACGGCTGCCGAAAAGCCAACCTCACCATGACCCGTGCGCTTGTTGCCGGAGACTCAATGTTGAAGGACCTCGCAGGGTCTTTCACATTGAGCCCTACGGTACATGTCGAGGTTCGCTCATTCAGCGGTGTGCGGATCGAGAAATTGTTTCCTTTGATTGCTCAGTGTCTGGCAGACGTGCAAGTGGTCGTTCTTCATGTTGGCACTAATAATGTCGGCGAAGGACCGCTCACGCTCATTGCCAGGTTCAGGTCACTGATTTCCAGGATTATTGACGTTAATCCGTGCATCCGTGTGGTAGTGTCTGCAATTCTGCCGAGAAAGGCGAGTTCACACAACTACAAGTGGGCGCTGTCTGTCCGGGAATTGGAGACATTCAACACGGATGCCGGGGAGACGAATGCTATTTTGCAGGCGCTGTGCCGCAAGAATGGCTACGTGTACGTGGACTGCACTCGCGAGTTGGCGGGGATGCTGAAGGCCGATGGCGTGCACCCGACACAACGCGGTAGCCAGGTGAGCCACGTGGCGTTATATAACAATGTTGAACCCTGCGTGTAGTGCGCGCGGTTATGGCCTGCCGACCTTACACGCAAGGTCAGCACATATGTCGCATGAACACCACTTAACTTAAAAATTAAATTTCAGATGTTTCATTTATTTGTTTAACATTTCACCGCAAAGTATTTGTTTTGATGTTCTTGCACCAGCCTGTTGAAATGTCGCACACTTTGACGTCGTTTGTTAAAGCCTAGCTAATTATTTATCCATAAAATTATTTAAGTGGTCCAAAAAGCCAAATAGCATAATTATTGGGAACTAGATGGCTATGCCTCCAAAAGATGTATAACTATATATAAATATAGTTCAATGAAGTTTCTTGAAATGCACACGTGACATTGCAAATTTCACTCGCGGTAAAATTGCTTATAACGTAGTGTCTTTCTTTTGTACTTTTTTCCCTTTCATTTGCGACATTTGTTATGAAGACTAGGTTATGTTTGTAGGAAATGATGTGACACATCTATGCCACAGTATGTCTGTTAAGACAGACATTATCCGTTACACAGCTGTGATGTGCACATATGCACACAAAATGCATTTGTGTACAGGTTCAATTTGCAGACCTTGTGGTGTATCCGGTTAATTGAAGCATTCAATATCAATAGTTAAAAATGTCAATGTGCTATGTGACCTGCAATGAATTCAGGTCAGATAGGATGTTGTACAGTTAAACAATGAAATATTTGAAGGAGTACTGACACGATTTTGCGATCGTCTCAGAATGTACATTTTTCGGTTTCTAGACATGTATTGTTAACGCCCTCCGCACATGCAAGCCAGAAAACATGTACAAAATATTTTAGTTTGGTTTTAAACTTTTCTTCGCCCAGCACTGCAAGCCAGTCTCAGCGCAATGGACATTACGATGACGTATGAGCACAGTGTATTAAAAATCGCCGAAATCACCGTCAGAGTCACTGGATGGCTGTGAAATTGTCGTTATTTGCGTGCCCCACGTGTAATTGACTGCAGACGACAGATTTGCAGCGGCGCTATCACGAATTGCTGTCCCTACATGCTGACTATGTTGACACGTCACAAGGAAACCGCCCCCTCGAAATCGAAACCGAAAGTGCGCTTTTAAGCAAGCCGTATTAAAAATATATTTATTGCCTTGCGAGGCACCATGATACTCTTTTCGGGGTTCTCTACGCCAGTGCTTTCATTCACATCAATAATACGAGAATGTCAAAAATTTGTGTCAGTACTCCTTTAACAATTGCCTGTAGTGTTTCCTGCCAGGACCCTATAACCATTTTGGATTATTTTTTTGTACATATACATTGTGTATATATACATATACATTGTCTATGTGATCATTAATGGTTCAGTTTAAATGCTCTCTGTGAAGCGTATAATTTATTATAGGATTTCAACCATGCACTCAGTGCACATAGTGAAAACCTCACAAATTTTATAATAAAGAAAGCATTGCTCTGGTTACAGCTGTCATCTTTTAGGCCTTAGTGAAAGCACTTGATAGTCATTTCAGCTTTGTACATAGGATAGCATCATATTAGAACGTCAAGATATCACTTTTTCTTTTTCTTTTTTTGAGAAGATGGAACAGAGCCCTGCAGAAGGCAACACGAGGGAGGGGGGCTGTAAATGTTCCATTTAAATATTGCTTAAAGATGCCCTTTGTTGCCATATTCACATAAAAATAGCCAGTGAGTAGCTACTCACTAAGTACAAACTTACATAATGTACTAGTACAGCTACCACCAGTACCTCTTGAACGACAGTATGGTAGAGGAACTCTATTATTTCAATATCTCTCACCTCGATGATGAATATTAGTTAGTAATTATATTGGTAAACGAAGATAACATGGACGACCTGTAATCAAATTATGTGGTGCTATATTTATTATGGCAGTACATTTGAGGGCCACCAACACGTACGTTTTTCTGGTGAAACCAGTGTTTCTGTTGTAAAAAGCCTTAATGGCAAAGCAGCAATGAATTGAGATGTGAAAGCTCTCAATGAACTGAGGAAACTGGTGATGGTGTCTTGTGTGCACAACCTCTCCCACAGCTTGATAATTTGCTGGTGTATATGTGCTGTTTGCAAATTTCTCTCTGTCCCAGAGAAGCTGGTGCAAATATGCTGGGCACTGAGCAGCTTGTGCGCTTCAGAAATGCATGGAAAAAGCACTTTACACACCTTGCATGCTGGCTTGTTGCTGTACTGTGGAAAGCGCTATGTTACGCAAGCTGGTAAATGCACAAATGACCATCTGAGGGAGCACAGTGCACCTGTACTGGCTTTTGTCAGCGGGGGAAGGGGGCCCATTTAGTTCGTTGCTACTGCAGGAGGTGTCTGTGCACTCCACTGCATTGCTCATTTAGAAAAACAAGAGTTGAGTGAAGTGTTCTGCTAAACAAAGAGAGATGCACTCCCCCCCCCCCCCCCTTTATTTCTCCCCATAAAAATAGAATACCTACAAATTATGTTGCCATATTCTCATGCATGAGGACTGAGTAAATATTTGTGATAGGTTCTAGGAGCACGGCTTACATTCCCTGCATGGGTTGCCTGCTCTGTAGCATCGTACTGCATAAGTGAATTACTAATGTGGTTGTGTTTGATAATGTGCTTAGTGGCTATGTTTTTCTTTCAGGGCAGCATCTGCTGCCCATGTACATGATAATGGCTCAGCAAAATGACAGCGAAGAAAGGTGGTTACACTTAAGAAACAGTAGACATGATGTCTAGACATAATGTACGACTGCCAAAGGTTAAGGTTTTTAACTCCTGTGTCCCACGTTTGGCTACAAAATTTCTAGGTTTTCACCTTTGCATCTCCTAGGAGGTTTTTAAGTTCTAAGCATCTCTTAAGGAACCAAGGGTGATCATATCTATCAATCTGCCTCTCAGGCTGCCTGCATCATGGGGCTCTCCTGGTAGCTTCGTTAACTTGGTTCATACAAAAATTAGCATGACATCATGTGAGTATACAACAAAAACGAAACATATTTAATGATACAAACATCGTTGCATGCATGTCTATATGTCATGATATACATGACAAGGCGTCATCATGGTTCCATATGTATGGCTTCGATACCTTGCTATTAAATTTATCCGCATCACATGTCGTGTCCTTATAACAAACGTGATAGGCTACAACATTAATGTTCACAACATACATGTATTAGAGGTCATGAAATGACTGGCTCAGCTCACACAATGTATAAGTTATGAAGATGTAGTGGTCGCTTCATCAATGTAATTGCAATGTGCATATTGGAAATGTGTAATACAAGACATGACGTGCCACGATTCTAATGGCACAGCATGACACGAATGGCAGATGACGTGTCATCAATTCTTAAGTGGGGACATATGTCAATGTGCACGACATTGTATAAATGTTATGACATAATATGTAAGCCATAGAAGCCAGCAACTAAGTAACTGCCAACTTGAGCATTGCAGTAGGGTGGCGTTCACGAGGGACCCACCCCAATGCATGGCCCCTGTGAAGAGCTTGTTCTTTGAAGTCAGTGTATTAACTCTATGGATGAACTGGCTCCCAGCTCCACTGTCCAAGAATGCCACTGGAAATGTCTATACACACATTACCCACCATGGTAACTTAGTGGTTGGGTGTTGCCTTGTGAAGCTTGAGGTCATGGGATTGAATCCTGACCTTAGTAACAACTTGATGAGGGCTAGTTGGTTCATAATTTGAGCAGAAGAAAAACAGCGCAGCAGGAATGGGGACAACAAAAGAAACAAACACCACAGGACAAGCATTGTCATGTGGTGTTTGTTTCTTTCATTGTACCTGTTTTTGTCGAGCTGTTTTTCTTCTGCTTGAATCCTGGCCATGGCGGCCGCATTTTGACGGGGGATAGATGCAAAAAAACGCTTGTGTTAGATTTAGGCACATGTTAAAGAACCGCAGGTGGTCAAAATTACTTCGTAGCTCAGCAGGGTGCACCACATGACCATAGTGTAATGAAAAGAAGACAATAAAGAAGATGAGCAGGCAAGCTGCAGTTTTGGCGATGTTCTCTCATCTCAAGCTCGTGCTTGTGCTTGACCAGATTTTGGCAGGTTGGCTGTTGCTTGCTGTTGCTCACTGGCTGTTGGAGCTCACCCTCAACATTCCAAAGTCAATAAACCACATTGCAACAGCTGGTTTTGTCATGCGAAATCCCATCAATTATTGGAACTCAAACATATGGTTATGACATTTCAGCTCTACGGACTGTGAAAAATTCATCAGCCAGATGTTCCAATGTGCCCCATTGTTAATTATACATGTTCCCCTCTGCATAGCCAATCGAAATTCTTGGGTCAGGTCCTTGCTCCACTCGTCAGTAAAGATGCTATTTGCATTCGCAGTTCATTTGATTTTGTCAAAAAGAATTGCAGCACCGTGATCAAGGGCCATTCGACGTGAAGTCCCTGTTCACAAGGATTCTCATAGACTTGGTTGTCAAGATATGCAGTGTTGCTCTTGATGCTGATACAACATTGCCCCAGTGGTCCCCACTAGGTGTACTGAACCTGCGCAGTCTTCTGGATTTTTGCCTAAATACGTATTTTGTTTCTGTAGGCCATTGCTATGAGCAAAGGCACAGGACTCTCATGGATGTGGCTATTTTGGTCACCACAGTGAACCTCACCATTGAAGCTCGGGTGATAGCCTCCCTTGTCCCTTCCGTAAAAGCGTTCCTGTGGTATGCAGATGATCATTGCTGCATCGCTCAAAAACATGTGGTGAGCAAGTGCCTGGGCCACCTGAATGGCCTGGACAGTACTATTCAATTCACTTTAGAAGAGGACGTCAATGGCAAATTTCCTTTCCCGTACATCCCTGTTTCATGGCAGGGTCAGAGGCTAAGTTCTTGCATGTACTTTAAGAATACACACACAGGTCGCTATTTGAGTTTAACCTCTGTGCACCCTGCCTCCCACGTCAGGGTCGTGGTTTGTATGCTACTGCAGCATGCCAAAAGATCGTGCTCGAGGCCCAAGGATGCAGTTCACGGCAAGAATCGTTGCAACGGAAAAAAATGACAGCACCTTGGCTGCATCTGGAATTGCCTATCATACAGACCACACTTAATGCAGTTAATTGTAATGATAGAAACCTAGACCAAATCTACTCATGCTCTTTGTGGCGATTACTTAAGCCTATTTAAACAAACAACCTCTTGTGATGTGTTCTTTGTAAACTATAGGCTTCTGTGCAGAAGTGAAAACATCATAAACATTTTTGTCGGGATGGTTTGCATCTCCTTTTTGTCTCAAATGACCCTCCTGGCCAGATGGGACTTGTTAATGTTGTCAAGTTGATTATTATTATTATACATGCACAGAACTACCATGTTACATCACACCAGTAGCTGATGAGCTCACCTTATCCTCTTCCTTAGCATACTTAAAATGTTTTTGTGACATTTTATTTGGTTCCAAAAGGATGCATGAATAAAAAGATGTGCTTTGAATGTCTCATGTATGAAGTACAAATTATGTTGGGCAACTTATAAATCACAATTCTCTATTTTCTCTGCACATATATTCGAGCACAGCCTTTAAAAGTGTTTTATTAAAACAGTGCAACACTGTAAATGTGTTCCTGTATGTTTCAGCTGCTGGGGTGCCTGCTGCGCGAGGCCATCAAACGTGCAGTTACAGACTTGGAGGTGAGCCATCGTGAGGTGGCGTGGCAGCAGCAGCAGCAGGTGCAGCAGGAGCATGACGACCTTCAACTGCAGTACGGGGACCAGTCTGGAGCATTGGCACAGCACTGGAAGAGTGTAACAAATTTCCCTTTTCTATGTGTAGACCAGGCAGCTGCTGTGCCCCTTGCTGCTGCAGCCCCTCCATCGCCATGCAGCAGCAAGGGGATGTGGGCAGAAGTAGTGCGCAGGTCTGCTTCTGCTACTGTGCACTGTCACAGTGTGATTGAAGTGACACCCACGGTCACAGAAGCAGACACTGCTCGTGGGTTGAGCACCAAGGCTTCAGCTGAGGTCGTTGAGGTGCAAGTGAAAAGGCGTCCTGTGCGTGCTCCTGCACTTGTTGGTGGTGTGTCTATACACCACAAGGCGAGGAAGACTGGGCGTGCTGCTGTGCCACAGCCCCCTGCTGCTTTTGAGCAGCGCCCGCCTTCTGACTGCGGGCCACCGGACACCTGCGGCCAAACGCCCAAGGTGAGCCCCCACTCAGAAGGTGAGGTGCTGCGCAAGGGCAGCAGCGCAGCCAGCACCAGCACTTCCTCACCTCGTGGTGAAGGCCGCGTGGAGGAGCAGGCGGTATCAGAGTCCAAGAGAGCGCAGAATAAACGAAATAAGGGACGCGGTGGAAAGGGTCGTGCAGGCGCTCCTGCACTTGTTGGTGGTGTGGTGACGCACCACAAGGCGAGGAAGACTGGGCGTGCTGCCGTGCCACAGCCCCCTGCTGCTTTTGAGCAGCGCCCGCCTTCTGACTGCGGGCCACCGGACACCTGCGGCCAAACGCCCAAGGTGAGCCCCCACTCAGAAGGTGAGGTGCTGCGCAAGGGCAGCAGCGCAGCCAGCACCAGCACTTCCTCACCTCGTGGTGAAGGCCGCGTGGAGGAGCAGGCGGTATCAGAGTCCAAGAGAGCGCAGAATAAACGAAATAAGGGACGCGGTGGAAAGGGTCGTGCAGGCGCTCCTGCACTTGTTGGTGGTGTGGTGACGCACCACAAGGCGAGGAAGACTGGGCGTGCTGCCGTGCCACAGCCCCCTGCTGCTTTTGAGCAGCGCCCGCCTTCTGACTGCGGGCCACCTGACACCTGCGGCCAAACGCCCAAGGTGAGCCCCCACTCAGAAGGTGAGGTGCTGCGCAAGGGCAGCAGCGCAGCCAGCACCAGCACTTCCTCACCTCGTGGTGAAGGCCGCGTGGAGGAGCAGGTGGCATCAGCAAAATCGTTATACGGGCATATTTGTAAAGGTGGGGGAAGTCTTTCCGTGGGTGGCAAATTCAGTACATACAAGGAGTTCATGGCTAGCTATGAGGGATGGAAAAATGAGGGGTGCCATCCAATGCGTATTGGAAAGTCTGATAAAAACCCATTTTGTACTGAGAAAGATGTAAATGAAGCAGACTTTCCATATATTCGAGTTAAGTTTGTCTGTTGCCATGCCGGGCATGCAAATCCGAGAGGTCAGAATATTCGGCCCAATCAACACTTCAATGGTACAGGCTGCAGTGTTGAATTGAAACTTGCGCTTCGGTCTGCCTCACAGTCGTATTATGAAATTGTAAATATAGTAGATGTGCACAACCATAAAACAGGCCCTGAGATTTTTGTATGGTATACCAAAAATCGTGCTCTAACTACTTCTGAAAAAGAACAACTTAACGACTTGATTTCCTGCAATGCAAAATCTAAAGACATTAAGGATGTTGTTTTGAGCAAAATGGGAAAGCATATTACGTCACAAGATATCAGAAATTTGAAGCATAGAGCTGTTCAAAAAATTCAGGACAGTGCACATCATGGAGCTCTCCTGCTAGAAAAAATAAATGAATTGTCTTCTGAAAATCCTGGGTGGAAGGTCCATATTGAAAAGAATGCAGAAAATGACCTCTTATATGTATTGCTTCAATCCGAGCATATGGCACAATTGCTAGAAAAATACCCTGAAGTATTGTTTCTTGATGGCACTTACAAGGTTAACAGAGAAGGGTATGTGTTGCATTCAGTGTTATGTGAAGATGCAACTAGCCATGGCAGGCCTGTATGTTATGCATTTGTTCAACGGGAGACGTCAGAAATATTAAAATCTTTCTTAGAGACCTTCCTGTGCTTGAATCCTATTGTAAAAAAGAAGTGCAAAGTTGTAGTAATGGATAAAGATTTAAATGAAATGAATATAATCACCCAGCTTCTACCTCAGTGCAGAATCTTGTTGTGTTCATGGCATGTGTTAAAGTGCTTACACGCCAAGGTTATGCATCATAGTTCAAACAGCCTAGATAAAAAGTTAGTGAAAGATATAATTACAAAACTGGTTTTTGCGCACACTGTGGGCATATACGAAGAGTGCTTGCGCGATTTGGAAAAAGCACTTAAAAATGACGAATCCCTTCTGGAGTACTATTATAAGAACTGGCACAGTTGCAAGAGCATGTGGGTTCATGCTTATCGTGCTGATGCATGTAGTTTAGGAAATAATACTAACAATCGGATGGAAAGCCATAATCAAAAGTTAAAGAACTATCTAACACGTAACATGCACCTGGTGGAAGCAGTGAAAGCTCTGATAGCGTATGTAAACCACAATGCTCTTGCAGTCAGCTATGCACAGTATAAAGAAATGAAAGCTTGCATTGACACAAGTAAAATTGATAAGTTTTGCATGGAAGTGTCAGCTAAATGCACCGAATATGCCAGAAAATTGATATGTAAAGAATATGGTTTTTATATGAAGAATCCAGGGGTATGTTTAGAGAGTAATGGTAAATGCACCGTTATCACTGAGGGTAGGTTTTATGAGGTCGGACTTGATATGAGAACGTGCAAATGTACCTTTCATATGCAATACAAGCTTCCTTGCAGGCATATTCTTGCAGCTCGGTCGGAAAATAAGATGAAACTTTTTGATGAAACTTGTGTGTCAAAGCGCTGGCTAAAATCCGATTTTCTGCAGAGTGACGTGACAGCATCACCAAACAAACTAAGCATTGTAACAACAGGCATGTTAAAAAAGGCGCAGCCAAAGCTTGATACCCCTGAAGCCAGATATAAATATGCATACACACATCTGTTAGAACTTTCGAAGGGAGCCGCTAACATACTAGCACAGTGTAGCACAAATGAACTTCATGAAAAACTGAGCAAGTGTGAGGATTTCTTTCATAATCTTTTGACTTATCCTAGAAATGAGAAATGTCGTTCACCACTTTCTAAATTGCTACAGAGTAATGACCAACCTAATGAACAAGCAAATGGTGAGCACAAAGATGCAGAAAGTTACCAGGAACTAAGCAATTCACAAAATGTAGACCTGAACAATTACATAATGGCTGACTCTGTAGATTATAGCAATGTAAAGAATGGCTCCACCGTAGATAACTCGGAATTGAAAAACCAAGCTGGAAAAGTTAAATCAAAAGGTCCTGATGATAGAGCTGCCTTTATTATAGCCTCCCAAGACAAGAAAGCATGTAAAGCTCTTGCAAAGACATCAGACCCAAGCGTCATGGCTAGTAATGTTGTGCAGCAGCAGGTAATGCTTAGCATTCCTCTAGTTAAATCTACACGTGGCCGACCACGTAAGAGAAGTGCACATCATATAAAACAGGGAGAAAAAAGACAGTGTTTGGATGTTTCTGGAAACTCTCATATCATGTTCTCATATCAATCTAACCAGCAGGCTTCTTCATTAGTTGTTGGTAAAACAGTGCAAGAAATCCCTGTGACAGTTGCAGACGCCATTTGTGGTTCAGACAATTCCAATCCGTATAGAATAACTTACTCTGAATTGAAGGCCTTGCAAGGCACAGGATGGCTTTCAGATGCAATTATAAATGCAGCGCAGTATATTATTTCTCGCCAGTTTCCTGGTAGGTGCAATTTTCAAGATGTTGTTCTTGGGGAGAGCTTGAAATTCAAGAAGCAAGACAAATTTATTCAAATTCTACATATTCCTGGCCATTGGGTCACGGTGACAAACTATGGAGCCCCCAACAACGCTGTTTTTCTTTACGATTCATTGGAGCAGGAAATTCCACCAAGTGTAGCAACTCAAGTAATAAGTATAATGGATCTTTCTTCAAATGCTCTTACTATTCATGCTAAACCAGTACAGCGCCAAGAGAACACTTATGACTGTGGTGTTTTTTCTATTGCTAATGCATTCACTATTGCATCTGGAAGCGATCCATGTACTGCTGCTTTTGACAAGGCTGTAATGCGCAGTCACTTAATATCGTGTCTCGCAGATAATGAAATGGTGCATTTCCCTCCTGCTACAGTACCGGTGCCCAGAGTAAAACCTAAATCGAGTTGCTTTTTGGTTCAAAAATGATGTTCGAATAATACCATTCAAACCATTTAAAAATCGGCTTTAAACTGATACCCTGCAGTCCTACAGCCATCGATTTCAGGCCTTTGTGTGTATATCACTTTAGGTTGTTAACATTTTGTCATTGTAATAATTGTAACGCTCCTCAACCATAAGCCATGTCCTTGGATTTACTTCGATTAAGTATACTTGTGGATAAGCTTTTTGAAGCAGGTGAAATTTGGAGCTACATTATCATCGAAAGGTTGCTGTGGTCTAGGAATGCTCCAACTTTGCTGCTTGTGTGCTGTATTTAAACGCAATTCGTTACAAATAAAATGCACTTGTATCTTACTGAGAGTGTTTTCACAGGGTAAACTTTAATAAAAATTTGTGCTATTTTGCTGACATTCAGTGTTGTGTGCATAGCGATATTTTTTTAATTCCTTAATTTTTGATGCCGCTCTGTAACATAAAACAAAAATGTCAGTAATACAATGAGATACTTCAATTTATTCACTGAAGCATGGCATGCTAGTGCTCTCTAACGCATAACATTACAATCTTTCAAGTGCTTTTCAAGTGTTGGTGCTGTTCTTGCAAAACTGAAATATTGAAGCTCCTACAGTTGCACTGCTTAAAGTAAGAAATATTAATAGTACATAAAGCTTGATATTTGGAGACTATGGTGCATTCACAATAATCAAATAATGTTACTTATGTTCCTCGTGTAAATTACTGCAAATTTATTTTTATAAGTACAGCTGCTAATTTTCATGATATATGCCTTGCCTGTGAGTATAAAAGTAACTACTGCAGTGATGTTTAAGATTACATTTATTATTTCTACAGAGTAGTATGTGCCTTTGTCCCTCGCACCTGTAGAGCAGTTGTGGTTGAAACCTTGAAGTGGTACAATATTAGAATTCACTCATATGTATTTTATACCGCTGTCACATATGTGTTCAAGCAAGACCTTGACCACTGTTCTTTCCTTTTCACCAGCTCACAAAGAAGGCATGCATATTTCAGAGACCATTGGGCTTGCTCATTTTCAAAAGCCATTGTGCTGCTGCGACAGCAAGCATTAGTGCTTTCTAAAACTTCTTTCCAGCTTTTCCCAGCTCAAAAGCTACAAGATATATTTTCAGCAAAACATGCCTTGTAAAATTCAAAATTTTTATGGCAAGGAGTCATGACCATCAAGCTCATAAAATTAACAAGCATGTAGGGCATGTCAGTGTGGCTATCATCCAAAGCACACGCACAGAGAATTTTTTCAGGGCATAGTCATGGAATTTTATTGTTTACTTATATATTTATGCTTATTTCAGGGTTACTTGTGCATTGTCAGCCAACTCCTCAGGAGTCATCACATAAGGTGCACTGATGCTACAGTTGACTACATTTGTAACGACGTGTGGTAACTTGCATTTGTGTTTTAAATTGGAAACAGTGTTGTTGTTTTTCCCAGGTGCTTCTTCTCATCAAATGCGTTAAAAGTGCATTCTTTTGGTCTGTGTTGTTCAGCAAGATAACTTTATGCAGACTGGATTTATCCAGAAAATAATTTAAACTACAATATTATATACATCTTGATTATAAAAACTAAGTGGTTGCATAAAAAATGGATGAGTTTCGGTGCCTATTGGCTCATAAAATGAACTCTGTTAATAATGCAGGCCAGAAAATTGCCATTCTTGCGTTATTTCAGTAACAAAAAGCATCAAAGCATGCCAGAACAGTTTTATATGATCTGAACATAACAATTAAGTGAGAGCAGGGACACCAAACGCAAATATTGCATCAATTTGAACTGTTAATATGCCATTCAAGAAACATTTTAGCTCTTCTTTTGTGCAAGAAAGTGCCTAGTTTGAAAGAAAAGCATATTTAGTGGTGAGCATGCTATTAGAACTGTTGAAACCACCCGCCAAACAAGGTCCTGTTGATGTAGGCTCACTGTTTTATCTCTTTACTTGCCGACAGTTCAGCCAGGTGTGTGAAAGGCAGGAGCAGTGAAAGAGAAGGAGTGTCTAGCTATTGTCGTGCGCTGATGCCACTGTTGGCATCTGCAGAGAGACCTGTTTCTATTGGCGTGTTTATGCTCACGCCACCCTATCCTGTCACTCACTGTGACTACCGCTTCACCTGCAACTAGGAGACAGGAAAAACTCAGTGGAGAAGAAATTGCTATTCCACCCTTCCTCACCTCATCCCCATCTGTCCCCCTCTCCCACTCACCACCGGTGCAGCCACTGCACAGCGAAACGGGACAGGGCAGCATGAGCATGAACAGGCCCTGTGGTATCATAGCTAGCCCTGTTGCATACCGTTTATCTGCTGACTGTTGCTTTCTGTGATGACTGAAGTCTCTTGCAATGGATCTCGTTGTTTCTTTTTCGGGGAACGGAGCAGAAATAAGCAAACAGCATTTTATTCCATCATATAATACACTGCAATGGTCTTTTTTTACTATTAGCAGTTTTAGTGCCAGTGACTTTTTTTCTGACACTTGACTATTTCACCGTGCCATGTTAGCAGAATATCCCGCTGGTGGCTCAAGCCTTGTTGTGCATTTACCTGATTTTCCAGTGAACAAAGCACTGGTGTAGGTTAATAGCGATGTTTTAGATGCTGTCAAGCACTCACCCATCATTCTAACAAAAATTTTGGGCAGCTGTGCCCTAGTGGTGCGAAGGCTGAAGACACAGCATAGCTGCTGGCATTCCCCTCTTCATTTCCCACCTCATTTCCCTCCTCGTCACCCTCACTTCACTTTTTAACATTCTTGCCTCTTACTATACTATACTACACAAGGCTATGCTACGGTTTACTCTTTCCCTTTCTCACCCTCACTTCCCTTTCCCACCCCCATGCTTATACTATGCAGAGGCTATGCTGTGCTATGAAGCACCGCCTCTTAGATGTAGAACTGGGCTGAGGGCATAAGTGCAAAATAAGAAAGAAGTGCACACGCAAATGCCATGCATTTTATAAAAGTTCATGCGTACATATTTCATGATGGTGGGAGTTTCCTGTTCGCGTTAGACGGCGCAAAAAACTACGCTGTTAAAAAGTTGTTTGCCTCTGGTGTCCCTTGAAGAGAAAGAAAAGACTGAGTGTTTGAGTTGATTTGCTAAGTTTTGCAAAGCAGAAGCACCTACTTTAGTGGAATGAAAGATAATACAGGCAGCTGTTCATAATTTACATTGCCATTTCAGCTGGAAATAAATTTTATGAGATTGTACGCACCCCTAGACATTGTTTATCTCTCATTGTTCTTCAAATATAGCATCACAGTTAACATGTTATTGATCAATACATTGTCTAAAGATCATCATTATTTCAAGTAAAAGTCCTAAGGTTTGCTATGACAAAGTTCAATTCATTTAGCCTAGCTACAATTCGATGTAGCACTTTGGAATGGCCTGTATTAGCTTCATACTGCTCAAGTCTCTCGGCGGAGCCTGACCGCTACAGAGCGCGTTCTCGGGTGGCGGATAGAGAAACGTTCCATGATGTGAAGTTGCACAAAACTGCTTCACATGATGGGACAGGCATTTATGCCCGCGGACCAACAGGCATATAATCATGATTAAGGGCCCTAGCTTTGCGTGATTCTGTGAAAAATTGTGCCTTTTCGCAGAAATTTGAAAAAATATAAAAGCCTCACTTTTGGAAACAATGGAGGAATGCCGTTTCCCCCACTCACAGGCACAGGTTTCAAGCATGCAGAGAAGACTCGACACAGCTATCTTCCACATGTGGAATAAATAGGAAATGTGCAAATATCTAAAACTTGGAATATGAATAGGACATTTCCTTATTTAAAGCACAATTGATTCGAAAAATGCATACCCGGGTGTTCCTGAACATTCAAGTATGGATTTTTCCTGGCAAGAATGCCGAATATTCATATGATTTGTGTTAAGTATTACCTCCTCAGCAGAACATACTAGGCTTGTGTGAATATTTAAGTGGACATTTCAGTAGTTCAATTCTCTTTAAGACAAATGTAATTGCTAAAATTTTAGTGTTAAAAAAGAACAAATCTTTTCACATGTACCTTGTCTGTAAAGGTGGTTTCACTGCAGTGTTGGTGTCTATGCCATAAAACAGCCTTTTCAGGGAAAATCTGCACTGCCGTGAAGACACACTTCATGGTGAAGTGAGCATATTACCGATCAAAATGTCTTTTTTTTTTTTTATTGAAGTGGTGAATAGGAGAGGTTGGTGCCTTTAGTATGGCACCGGCTACTCCTTCTCACTTAGCAATGTTAGAAAAGTTTCAATGAAGAAGTAAAAAAAAAAAAAACAGCAACAGCAAAAAAGAAAGTTTCACAGGACATACACATTTGTCACACTAAAAAGTTCAGCGCTAGATACAGTTCGACAGTGCGTGGATTAGAGTTCCATGCCGACGTTCACATAGGAAGCGTGTGCACATGCGATTAGAATACTTCATATGTACGTCTGTGCGAAATGAAATACACACAACACAAGTAATTAGACATAATCTGAAACATGTGAGATCAACAAAGAGCACTGTTGAATACACATGGGTGACATTATTCATTGGGTCTTTCGAATCAAGTCAAAGTTAATATTTCCAGAGGATATCTGTATCTTCTAAGAACTTTTTTAGTGCATATAGTGCTCTTTTCTGAAGGACCGCTGTTGGCCACGGACCAAGGATCTTTTTTAGGGTAAAAGGTCTTCTATCTAAAAGCGACAAATTGGCTCGCAGCGCACTCCGTGGGGAATCGTGCTTAATGCATTAATTGTCTTAATGCATTAGAGTGAATTACATAAGTTTACATTGATTAACTATAGTAAGGGTTCAAATATAGTGTTTTACCACTATTAAAAACCTTACTGCTATATTCTAATTCATTTATACTAATTGCAATTCACTGCAGCATTGCCTAGAACCAAAAAAGCATAGTCTTCAGATTCCATTTTTATGTGTTATTAGCTCTTGGAAGGAGCAAATTTTGCTGAATGTACGGCAGCTGCTGTGTGTTGCACCTTTTTGCCTGTATGGAGTGAAGCGTGTACTCTTACTGCATGTCACATTTTGTGACAGAAGGTTAGGTGAGCCTCTCAATAATGACACCAAACAAAATGTAATGTTCTGAAATGAACAAGACTATGTATGAGCATTATGATGCATCCTAGCAGAACAGTTTAGACTACCCTTAAATACCTATCAATACGCATAAACTCTGTTGACACAGAGATATCATTCAGTTGTTTTGATGGTGGCGTGTCCAAAACTGTCATAAGGATCATCTGGTGCTCTGCCACTACAGCTTCTTTAAGTTTCGAATGTAGCACGTATGTTTGGAGCCTGAAGCTGTTAATAAAGAGACTGCAGCATGCTCGATTTGGTTTTCTTGAGTGGGTCTTTCGTTTAATCCAAATATTGGTGTCAAGTAATGGAAGAAATATCTGACCACAAAATGGTGATTACACACGTAGCTACTACACATGCTCCAGCAAAAAAGAATAAAACTACATCGTTCCTTGACTTCTCTAAAGCAGATGATACCGCATTATTAGACCATTTAGAGCACAATTATGACGTTTTCACTCAGTTTATTTCTGTGAATACCACATCAGTAAACAATGCTTGGGAGATGTTTAAAACTACTGTCTTAAAATCGACAGAGCTATGTGCTCCAAAGCGCTTCAAGATGCTCCATAGCAAAAACTCATGCATTACACAGAAAACAATTCACTAGAAAACTATTGTCTGTGAAAAAACATCATTACGTTAGCTCTTTGTCCCAGGAACATAAGTCAGTTCATTTTTAAATGCAACTCTCGCTAATTTTATTAAAAACTTCACCTGGAAAATTTTGGAGGTACCTTGGGGGCCTAAATCCAGCATCCAGTCATTGAAGAACAATAAACTAACTATCACAGGTAGCTATGAGATAGCTTGCATTTTCAATGAATATTTGGAATCAGTTTTCATATGGGACGAGGGTTCAACTCCCCGAGTGCAAAGTCGCAATAAGCAATGTCTACTTGAGCCAAGTATAAGGCAAGATGGCATTCTGGATCTACTTCTCAAACTAGATGTGAAAAAAGTCCCGAGGCCTGATCAAATCCCTAACGCCTTCTTAAGGTGATATGCTGAATGGTGCTCTTTCTTGCTTCCGGATATATTCACAAAATCTCTCAAATCCAGTGACGTTCCAACTGATTGGAGGTGTGCCAGGGTGATGCCAATACACAAACAGGGATCCAAGAACAATGTTACTAATTTACTACTTATTTTTTCGACAAGTACTTGTTGTAAATTGTTGGAGCACATTTTGACGACTCACCTAATGAAATTCGTAGAAGAAAATGGTATTTTAGGTGAAAGTCAGCATGGGTTTTGATGAGGATATTCTACACAGAGGTTACGCACGAAATTGGCCAGTATATTGACGGAAAGGGTCAAATTGACATATTTCTAAATTTCAGCAGGGCATTTGACAAAATATCTCATAGAAACCTGCTTCTTAAGTTGTCGTGCCTCCTGGTTGAAACTCACTTATTAAAATGGATAGAGGCATATTTGTCAGATAGGGAGCAATTCATTTCATTAAAAAATGCTTGCAGTACTAATAAACCGGTTCGATCAGGTGTGCTGCAAGGGTCCATGATCGGCCCTTTACTTTTTTCAGTTTACATTAGTAGCATGGGTAACAGTTGTTCTGAACAAGTAACTATTAAGAACTACAGCCGGCAACAGCATTGTTTATGCAAAGATATGCTCCAGCAATGATCAAGTAGAACTGAACACCATTTAAACAAAGTGCATCTCTGGTGCGACAAATAGCAAATGGAATTGAACACATCCAAAACACTTTTCATGCACATGACACGTAAAAAGACAAATTCTCCTTTCCATACAGCATCTAAAGCACTGTGCTAACTGAGATTAAGAATGTTAAATATCTAGGTGTTCACCTTGCGTGTGACCTGAACTGGTCTGTACATGTTGACAGGATTTGCAATAAGGCTATGCACAAACTTTGGTTGTTGCGACAAAAACTTCAAGATGCTACGGTGGAGGTATGGCTTATAGAATGAGTGTTCTTACGGTACTGACCAGTGCAAGTCACGTATGGGGACCATACACTAAAAAAGATGCATTAAAACATAAGCGCATATAAAATAAGGCATTAAGGTTCATATTTAATTTGTACTCCAGAACCCAGTCAGTCAGCAAACTTAAACGAAAAAGCTTGACTAAGGTTGGTGAAACAAAAAATGCAACTATCATATTCTTTTTTCATATATTGAATGGGGACTACAAGGTAAATGTAGGGGATCATATCATACCACAGAAAACTACCACCTCTAGAACAAAACATTCAAAACCTATTACACCGCTTAACTTCAAAACAGATTCATTCAAACATTCTTTTTTGGTTCAAAGTATTGATGAGTGGAATACCCTGCCACAAAATGTTGTCAAATGTTGTGATTTAGATGCCTTTGAAAAAGCTGTGTTAGAACATTTGTAACTGTGCCTAGAGCTTGCATATGTTCATTTTTTTTTTCTTTTTAGGCCTGTCTGTCGGTTTCACAGGTTCGATGTATGTACATGTATTGCCACAATACTATCCAGTGACCTTGGGTGATATACCTGCGTTGCCATAATACTATCCAGTGACCCTGAATGATGTGTATGGGATGCACTCTAACACATTTCATTATTATTTCTTTTGTTTTCTTATATTGTGCCTTCTAATTTTGAGCGTTAAATGTGAAACTTTTCAAGCTTCTGCTGTGTTTGTACATGGCAGCAAAATGTAACATACCGAAACTCCTGTCTTGGCATGTGCTGACAGTATGAATGAATAAATAAATAAATAGCATTTACTTAAAAAGTGTGAGAGTGGCCATTGAATGCTATCATTTTTCCGTGCATGGTATGTGTAGCAAACAAAAAATCTTAGCTTATACAGTTATGCTTGAATTGACTGCATATATATAGAGAGTTTTGGGTATAGTGTAGCGTATTGTATCCGAAAGTAGTAAAAAACAAGCGAAAGAGGGAAAGGAAGAAATAAAGAAAGTAAAAGGCATGTGCACCACGATTCTTCGCTTGTCCCCATTTTCCCGGTGCCTACCGGGCAAGCGGAGCACGGCGTGTGCGTGCCTCTTTCTTTCTCCCTCTTTCAGCCTCTATCTCTTTCTCTGTCTTCCCTCTGTCTTTGTCTCTGTCTCATTTCAGTTCATGCGCTCCTGTTCTCCTTTTCTTTTCTTTTCTTGTTTTTCCCATATGCATTTTGCCCTTTTTATACTTTTTCTATCGCGGGACCATGGAATGATCACTAGCTGCTACACAGATCGACTGAATTGGTTGTGCATACTCTGGTTTTAGCGCCAATTGTTTACTGTCTTATCTTCATGGTTCTGCCCCAGAACTTGTATGCTTATGGAAGAACTTGTATGCTTGTCGAGAAGGTTGGCTACGCACAAATCGCTATAGGCGTGATAGCACGCCGATCACGGTAACCACAATCGTGAAGTCATGGCACACGTATCTTTTTGAATGGCGAAGAAAGCGATAATTATAAGAGCACCTGTATTTGCAGAAACAGAACTGCCAGTGCGTGACACGCAACCTCTTACAAAAAATATATAATCAGTCACACACAAAAAAAAGGCAACTTGCCTTTTTTTTTTAATGACGTACAATATTTTTAGTATGTCATTGAAAATAGCCATTGCTAGCTTTAATGATTTCAAGAAGCGGCCTGTCAAAATCCTTCAATAAAGCAGAACAAGATCCAGACTATATACATATATAGCTTAAAACCGTGCACCTATGTAGTGCACACGAACTGAACGCAGAACTAAAGCAGAGCGCAAACTCTCTTGCGCTCAACCCGACATGCACTTTTGCCCTCGGCCCATGTACGGTGCCTTTAATGAAGCCGACACAGTTCTATGAGAAAAAAAAAGTTTTTAAATTTTAACTCTTGCGAATGATCGAACTGTTCACTAGAAAAAAGGAAGAAAGAAAGAAAATGTGCGACGAGTCATCATGCAAAAAGTATGATTCAACATTTTTTTCTATGTTGTCACCGCTTCAAAATTCGGAGAATGAGTGAGTGAGTGAAATAATTTTATTTTGTCTACGGTAGGTGCGAGCAAAACATTATGCATAAACAAAGATAATGTATTAGAAGCCTAGTATAATGTTAGTGAACATACACTGCACACAGACCTCCGCTATACAATTTACTAAAGGGTCACAAGTTGCCTCTAAGCCATGTCTGATTAAGCTGTAAGAAACTATGAAGTTTCTTGATTTATAACTTCTGAAGCTTGCAGAAATTGACCTTGAATACCTGATTGTCATCAGTACATCAAGCTGGTGAACATAAACTGCAATGACGCCACCGGAAGCCTCAGCAAAAGGAGATTCACCCTCCTGGAAAACTCATTCTGCGTTAAGACTGTCCAAGCATTATTAATAATGTGTTCTCAATAATTTAATTCCTCTAATTCCTCCATTTACATAATCCTACCTCATCCATCCCTTGTTGCACGTGGATCCAGTAAGTATTGATCTACATGGTGTTACTAAAGTAACCAGCTCATTTAAAAGGGCCCTGAATAAGATTTGACCACTTCATACAAACGCATTGAGCCAGTAGCACAAGTCCTCCTGATCATTAGCTAGATCAGCGTGTGTGATAGCATGTAGCTTGAAATTTACAAGGTTTTAAAATATCTGAATCTCCATAGGCTGAAGCTACTCGACCAAAAGAGTTTTTCAAACACCCCTGTTCATAAGATGTGTTATGCACACCCTACGTCACGCTCGTGACTGATTTCATTGGTTGTAGACCCTACCGATGACATTAGAATTTTTTTCCATCATGGTATAGTCGCAGCACATGGTAGCGTAGATTTAACGTTCTGAAATAACTGGCACGTGCTGGCTCTCGGAAGCCATGGAAAAAAGCCATGCCCACGGTGCGGAAGTTCTGGATTGTGCAGCCGGTGCTATCGAGGGTGTAACCAATCGACAGAATTAGTAAGGAAATGATTTTGAGAAGAATGGTAATATATTATTTGGACCGTACATGCCCTGATACTTGATAGTTTGCATAATTTATTATGCAAATAATTTTGGATGGCAGAATGTCAAAAAAAAGTATTTAAGGGAAGGTTGAACCATGGGTGCGTTGGTATGACATAAAGGAAGGAAACAGCGCAAAAAGACAGCATGAGATAAAGAACAGCACTGTTTGTGTCCTCCTTTCTCTTGTGCTCTGTGTTTGTTTGCTGTTTCCTTCCAGTATGTTGTTTGAGGGACCCTTTAATGTTTAAGATACCCGCTAGCCCCAGTGTTAACCTCATTAATTTAATAAGAGCTTTTAATAAGTGCAGCTGTGTGCTCATCTCAAAAATTTTAAGCAGTCCCTTCATGGTCGCTTTTTTAAGACTGGATGACGCAGGCATAGCCAAAGGAAGTTTTGGGGGGGTTAAAACCCCTCCCAAAATTTTTGAAGTTTGCATGTAGATATACACGCAGGCACATGCACACACAGGCACATGCAGAAAGGCGTCTTGGACCCTCTCGCTATGCCCCTGCTGGATGACGAAAGTGATCCACCTCCACAGATGATGACAGGCACTTGTCTATTATTTACCGCCCCACCTAGCCAACAAGCATATCCCGTAAGATTTTTGAACATGAGCTATCATCTTGAGTCACTAAGTTTTTTAAAGCCATCCTGCTCTTTGTTCCGGCATAATGTGGTTTTCATAAATATTTTTCTTGCAAAGCTGAACTAGCCTCCTTCCCTGATACAACTGCACCCACTTTTATACCATTCTTCAATAGCCAACTGTATTTTCCTTCATTACTCGATCACTCGAAAACACGTCTGTCATAAGTAGGGCCCCTAACATTATGCGGTGGAACTTTTGAAATTCTGCAAATCCACATCAAGGAATCTGTAAAATTCTGCGACAACAGTGAACAGGCATAAGGTAGATGCAAAAGTTTATTTAATAAACAGCTTCAGGCTCCAAACATACCTGCTACATTCTAAACTTAAGAGAGCTGTAGTGGCAGAGTTCCAGATGATCCTTATGACAGTTTTGGACACACCACCATCAAAACAACTGAATGATATCTCTGTGTCAACAGAGTTTATGCGTATTGATAGGTATTTAAGGGTAGTCTAAACTGTTCTGCTAGGATGCATAATAATGCTCATACATAGTCTTGTTCATTTCCGAACATTACATTTTGTTTGGTGTCATTATTGAGAGGCTCAGCTAACCTTCTGTCACAAAATGTGACATGCAGTAAGAGTACACGCTTCACTCCATACAGGCAAAAAAGGTGCAACACACAGCAGCTGCCGTATATTCAGCAAAATTTGCTCCTTCCAGGAGCTAATAACACATAAAAATGGAATCTGAAGACTATGTTTTTTTGGTTCTAGGCAATGCTGCAGTGAATTGCAATTAGTATAAATGAATTAGAATATAGCAGTAAGGTTTTTAATAGTGGTAAAACACTATATTTGAACCCTTACTATAGTTAATCAATGTAAACCTATGTAATTCACTCTAACGCATTAAGACAGTTTCATCGGGGTACAGGTAATATGCTCACTTCCCCATAAAGTGTGTCTTCACAGCAGTGCAGATTTTTCCTAAAAAGTCTCCTTTACGGTACAAATCACTTTATTGCAGTGAAACCACCTTTACAGGCACATATGTGTAAAGATTTCTTGTTCGTTTCGAATACCTTAAAATTCTTGCAATTAAGTTTGTCTTGAAGAGAATTTAAACACTGTAATAGTCATTAAAATATTCACACAAGCCTAATATTAATGATTTTCTGCTTGGAAAACAATACTTAGCACAAATCTGAATATTCGACATTTTTCCTGGGAGTGTCCATACCTGAATGTCCAGGAATGCCCGCATATGCATTTTTCGAATCCGTTGTGCTTAGGAAAATATTCTATTCATATTCAAAGTTTCACATATTCGCGCATTTTCTAGTTATTTTGCATGTGGAAGGAGATAGCTGCGTCGTCTCTTCTCTGCATGCCTGAAACCTGCGCCAGAGAGTGAGGGAGACAGCATTCGTCCGTTGTTTCCAAAAGTTATGCCCTTACTATTTTTTCGCATTCGCACACAAAATGTGAATTCCGCGATTTTTCACGGAATCACGGAAGGCTAGGGTCCTTAGTCATAAGTTTCTTCTTTTCAAAAATGTTAATAAAATATAGATGCTCACCTTCTTGCTTAATAATCATTTTCAGTTCAATCTATTACGATAGCACAAAATCTGCCAGGCCTATTCATTCCGGAGTACCACTAGAGTCATAGGTTCCTTGCACATCATGAAAGGAGCCCTGCAGCAATTTTTAACTAATCCTGCAAAGAACTGCGGCTTATTGCCTTGCAGAACGCTTGCCACCAAATTTTTTGTAGAATAAAGCTATTATAGGGTTGTTACGGTGGCTGAAATTGGTGGGGATGCTGTCTGCCACCACCGGTGTCTATAACTGCTATCAGCTGCAGTGAGAAAAAAAAAATAAAGTCATGCTTATATGAATTTGAACCCAGCTTAATACAAGTGGCACTACTACAACCCTGATAGACTCCTGCCATTTGGATGGGCATCTTGCATTCTAGGCCGTTGCTTTCATATGGCAGGAGTGCTGTTTTGGAAGATCGTAGATTATTCAGTCACTGGCTGCATAGTTTCATCGACAAATATGAGGAAAATGGAAGAGGAGGCAAGAAAAAAGCAGATGGCAACAAAGAAGCAGAAGGTGCAGTAGGCAACAATGAAGGAAAAAAGGAAGGAAGAAGAATAATTAGAGAGAATGACGACAGAGAAGAATAAAAACTTGACCAGTAGGATGATAAAGAAAAATCAGATGATGACAATGAAGAAAAAATGAAGAAGATGAGGGAGAGGAGAAGCAGGAAGAAATGACTGAAAGAGAAGAATGAGAGCATGTGGCAAAATCTAGAGTACGTTGCCACTGTGCTGTATCCTTTGCACAGGCCTGAGAGTTTTTTTAATTAGCCAAGTATGAACAGGGTTATGTCACCACGCAAGCACTATCCCTCTTCTTTCGCCTCGATGGGAGTGCTGGTAGCTACACAAACGGCGGGATGAATAAGGCTCAAGAAGCCATGTCAGTGGGTGTCAAGACCTTGAGCATTTTCTCTTCTTTTTCTGTGTGTTGGTAAAGGCTGTCTTACAGGGCTTAGTACAAGAGAAGTGACTTACTTAGTCACGTGTTTGAAATAGCACTGGTCAAGTTGTCAGGTGGCATAGTCCATGTCTGTAGGAGAAATGACACTAACCAAATGTCTATTCATCAAGACTGGAAACAATGACATTTTTCGATGTTTCATGAGATGGAAACAGACATTTTTCATTTGTCGAACTCAAAATGAGCAATTGAAGGATTACTGACGATGTTTTTTGAACCATGAACTCAAGCAACGCTAAATCAGCCCCAAACTACATAACTGGTTCTCCCAATTGCACAAATTGCTGAAAGAAGAATGCACAGTTTCTAGCTGTTTCTCTGGCACGCGCAATGCGGCACTCATTTCATGTTCATAAGAACTTTGACTATTGACTGCCCCCATTTTCTGACTATTTCTTGACTACTGATTGCCCCCATTTTGATTACTCATCATGTACACTAATGACCTTTTACATTGCACTTCATCTAATATCCACCTTGCTGACCTTCTTGCTTTCATGAGAATAGTGACATCAGTTATCTGGATGCTCACATTCCCTGTGATCTTAACCAAGCATTACACGCCTTCATTATTGTTAAGGACCCCAAGTGAATGCTAGGTTATATTTATCATATTTCTCTTTTGTTCCTTCTCCTCTCATATTGCTTCTCTATAAAGCTCATATAAGTAAACCTGAATATGCAGCCTATATATGTAGTTTTATGTACAAAGAGCCATTCTAGGAGCAGCTGTTTCTGAAAAAAGGCATAGTCTATATGCATCTAGGCATCTGGTTTTGCTATCTAGGCAGCTGCTCTGTAAGGTTGTTGCATTTGGAATAATGAATTGGTCATTTCCTTCAGGTGTTCATAAATGTGCACTATAGCATGACTGTGTACTGCCCCACTATTCAACACTGTCTATTACAACAAATAATATAAATTGCCAATCACTCAAAGTTTTCTATGTAGTGGTTTTAGTTATCTTAATGTTGCTTGGACTTCATGCCACCTTATTAATCTCTGTGGAACAAATGCAAACATTCTGCCACATTAAGGAAGAAGACAACCTAGGTGGTTGCTTAAATAATGGGTATTCTATCTTCATATGGTATACAATAGAAGAGTTGTATGAAGCATAGTTGGGAGATAATGTTATGGGAATGAAGAGGTAGTATGCCATGGATGCACTTGAGTGGTGTTATGCTAGATTTCACACATGTTTATAAGCAATGTGCTGCAATTTTTATTGCTTCTAGCATGTTGGTAAGGTATGCATGAAAGCTATTCTGTATATATAGTGGAAGTCCAGAGTGAGTGCATGTCTGGTATGTGGGATCTCTTATTGTGGAGCAGGCTAAAAGTTCAGTCATGTGTCTGAGGTTTCTAAGCAAGCTGTTTCAGTAAGAGTTTCCCATGATAACAAAGGCATGAAATAAACTCCTACATGTCAGCCTAGTTTTCCATGTATATTGTTCTCTTCCATCAGTGTTTTCTTGTGCAGCATTCTTTTCTTTATCAGTATTAATTGTATGTCGTCATGTGTGGTGTCTGGGTTTCTGTTGTTTTGTTAAATTAAAAGGAAGAATTTCGTCGATTAAAATGTCACTTATGTGTAATGTTCATCCTGTGTGTTCCTTCTTTGTCTTCATCATTTGCACGGCTGATGACACTGAACTGAAAGCAAATTGCCCAATTTTCCATCATACTGATTGGTCTAAATCTTGTCTTTGTATTAGTATGCAGGCCATTGATGATGTAAAAAGAAAAAAAAAGAAAAATTGGCAGATCCCACGTGCAGTGGGAATCAAGGAAATGCGAAGCACGCATCAGGAACGTAACATGGATTTGCATTGTTGTCTCGCTATACCGAGTTTGGTACATATGAAGTTAACGAAACGGCCGCAAGAGCACTGTGACTGTCGCATGTAAACCATGCCGCTCATACAGGCATGTCACGAATCTAACGTTATTACCTGTCATTTACGTTTGTCATGCAGTCGTGTTGTGCCATAGCAATATTGGTATACATCCCATTAACGAAACGAGTGGCATGTAGATCATGCCACTCATGACATGCATGTCACAATTTTCATGTTATGACCTGTCAGTCATGTTCGCCATGCAGTCATGTTGTGGCATACCATTTTTCGAATACATTAACATTACATACCATTAACGAAACGGCCAGGAGAGCACCAAAACCGTCGCATGTAAATCATGCTGCTCATGACATGCATCTCATGATTTTCATGTTATGACCTGTCATTTATGTTCGTCATGTAGTCATGTTGTGGCATACCAATTTTCGCATACATCCAATTAGCAAAACGGCCAGGAGAGCATCAGGACCGTGGCATGTAAATCATGCCGCTCATGACATGCATATCAGATTTTCATGTTATGACCCGTCATTTATGTTCGTCATGTAGTCATGTTGTGGAATACCAATTTTCGTAAACATCCCATTAGCGAAACGGCCAGGAGAGCACAAAATCGTAGGCGGCTAGATAGATAGATAGGTACACTCAAACTCGCCGAAATTCGCTAAGAAATGCTTCGCATTTAAAAAACAGTACCTATACCTTCGACGACTCTAGATACAACATTAGTAACAAGGGAATTGTGGCTGTTAATTGGTGACCTTTGCATGCTAGACTTCTTAAGAATTTTGTTACAGTGCCTACAAGAAAGACAAGGACAGATAAAAAAAAGCCCATGAACAGGTGATCATGGCACAAGTTCCAAAAACAATGTTTATTTCAAAGAACGATGGCATACTTTCCCTAGTGCAAGTTAGTGGACCCGTGTTTTTCAACATAACTGTTGTTAGAAATTAACAGCTTATTTTTTATTCTTTTCAGTGCCCTTATCTTGTATTCACAGCCCCAGTGTTTTAAAATGAAACAAGAATCCTAAACTAAAATACTACATTTAAAATTATTCTAGCAAAATTATTTAAAGCAGACTATGTTGAATGCTTAGGAAAACTGTATTAATTTGTGCCATACCACTGTTTTCAAGATGATGTGTGTGAATCACACAAGCAGACTGTGGCACAACAGTCTCATTTGAAATATGTGCTGGTAGAAAAAATTATTTATTTCAAGGTTACTTATTAGGTTGAAATAAATGATTTCTTTTTACCAGCACATTTCAAATGAAACTGCTGATGATATGTGTGTCAGAGGTACCAAGTACCAGTTTGTTACATTTCAGTGATTGTCAAACCAGTGAACTGGTATGATTTTGGCCTTTTCCAGTCCAAACATATGTATGTTGAGTGACTGCATGAATAACAGACAGGGTACGTGACTCAACAAAGGGAATGTTTTTATTTGCTACAAAACTGGTCACAGCCACCAGGTCAATAGCAGGCCTATTTATTTAGCTATCTCATCTGGGCCACTTGAGATTTAAGCAGTGTGAGATTAGTGACAGAACCAGTTGTAGCTAAAACCATCAAGAGGCATCTGATGAAGACAGTTACACGAAGTTATAAGCTTCATTTAGTTGAGCAGCATTGCCGTTGACCTTGATGTGAGTGTACCAGTACTCACGAGAAAGGGTTCACCAAAATTTAATAGGATTCCATTGAAATGAATGATCACACTTAAGAATTTGTCCTTGACACTTGTCACATGTGTAATGCACATTTCAACATAAGTTAGCATTTTTCCTAGCACTTGTATTGTTAAACTGTCCTTCATATAGAGCTGCTTTTCCTGTTCAGAAGTGTTCATTGTTGAACTGCTGGTTTTTGGAGTCTGATATTACGAGATCAGTAGGAAAAAACTTGTTAAGTTGATCAATGCACTCTTCTACAACTTCCAGTTAGCAATGACTTCTAGTATTATACCTACAGTGTTCTAAATTAGTTATGCAGTGCCAAAGTTCTTTGTAAATAAGGGTTGGCTTTTCTAAAGGGACTGAGAGATTATTTTGTTGCTGCTCTTTGTTTTTTGTTGTTGGCAATGATATGCACACACGAAGGAGGGCATGGTCACTGAGCCCAGGCTGCAGGTTTTTGCATGTTACCACGCCTGGGGATTAGCTAGAGTACTGATGGTGTCCCTTCTTGTGGAACAAAGAACAACATATCCCAATTTTACATCTAATGTTAGACTTATAAACTATTATAATGGAAGGGGTCAAGGGCTCGTTCTTTATTTGTTAGAAACAACTTAATGAGCAAACAGACAATGAAGCCTAGGAAAACATAGGGGAAGTTACTTGTGGTATTGTAATTGTGGAGAAAGTAGAAAGGAATTAAAGTGGACGAAAAGACAAACCTGCCCTCGGTGGGACCCGAACCCACGACCCTCGTGGGTTCGGGTCGTCCACTATTGGAATTTGTTGTGCTCAGACTTAAATAAAATCGGAAAGTCCAGTTAATGATAGAATAAAGACAATAATAATAAAAAGAAACAGACTGAATAAAAAGGTACACAAGAAATAATGATACACGCTAGTGGAAGTTTGTTGAACATTGGTGCAACAGAAAACATTAGTGTTAAAAAGAGGTTTAGCTAGATGAAACAGATTACGTTAAGAGCTTTGTAATAGATAGTGTTCAAGTCAAGTCAAGTCAGGTTTATTTCCAACACCAAGTCGGAGGTCCTTAGGCGAAAAGATGTCACAGACATCTTGAGAGTGCCCAAGGACCCATTTACAGCAACAGGCATTTTGAAAAATTAATCACATGAAACACTGTACAAGCATGCTCAGAATTAAACATGACAATATAGAATTCACGTAATACAACCCTTTTTGTGTACAAAATAAATGCTTATAACACACATGCCACACAATCCTTGTAACGCTTGTCAAAGGCAAAAAAAAAAAAGGAAAATTATACAAAGGTATAATATACATCAAAGTAACAAAGGAAAGATGATGGTACTAGAGCGGTTTCAGCATGGTTAAAGGCAGAGTTCACACACTTCTTTGAATTTGCCTTCAGGTCGTTTGCAGTTAATACAAGTGAAAAATTTGTTCAGTATTTTTGGTATCTGGCACTGAAGGAGACATTCACCGCGTCTTATCCAGGAAAAAGGAACTGGTATAGGTTGATTGCGGAGAACGTATCAGGGAGAGCGATCAGTTGAACGCTGATAAAGCTTATTTTTCTCTGTATAAAGTTGCAACTTATAAATGTAACGATGAGTTTCTCTAGTAATATTGTGATTCATAAACAGCTGATGAGTACATAGTTTACTAGGGTGCCCCAAAAAATTTTCAGTTATTCTAAGAGCCTTTATCTGGTATACCTTGAGTGTGTTTAGGGATTGCACAGACATTTTTGCTCATACTAGGGTGCATTAAGACAAGCGAGAGTAGAAGCGGGTGTGATATATAGCGTTTTTAAGCCATAGTGGTACCAGATTTGATAACTTATACAGGCAGCCTACAGATCTGCCTAATTCAGAGGCAAGCTTTGACACATGGGCATTCCAGGACATGCTCTGCTCAAACCAAACACCCAGGAATTTTTGCCTGCGAACGTGCTCTAAGGCAGTGGCCTGAAAGGAGAAAGTCAAATTGATACATGGTTTCTTTCTAGGGCTAAAAATAATGTATTTTGCTTTACTTGCTTTTAATGCAAGTTTGTTTACATATAGCCATTATTCCAGACGCCTTAAATAATTGGTTACAGTGCTTTGAAGAATGTTCATTGATTCAGCACTGAAGAAGGCATTCGTGTCATCTGCATACATAACTAGCTTTTCTGTGTTAGGGATATCACATATGTCATTTATGTAAAGTATAAACAATAATCTTGTGGAACACCTTGCTTCAATTCTGTTTCAGTTGACATTATCCCATTTTAACATATTGTCTTCTAGCGTATAGGTAATTTTTAATGAGTTGAAGAGCAGCGCCATATATTTCGTAGTCTAATAATTTATCTTCTAAAATGTTGTGTTTTATAATATCAAAAGCCTCTCTCAGATCAAAAACGATCCAACTGTATATAGCCTTCTTTCAATATTGTTTGGTATCCCTTTACGGTTAATAGGGCTAATTCGGTGTACTTGCCTTTCTGGAATCCATACTGAGCACTGTTTAGTATTTGATACTTTATAAGAAAGTTCCTTAGTCTACAATTTATGGCAGATTCAAACACGTTGGATACCACTCGTAATACAGAGATTGGTTTGTAGTTCGAAATGTCATTCCGGGCACCGCCTTTGTGCACAGGGCATACATGCGCAAGCTCAATATTGAAAAGGAAAACACCAGAAACAAACATGCAATTAATGATATGAGCCATGGGATCCGAGATGAGATACGCAACATGCTTCAGATTCATTCTGGTCCGGGCTTTGAACCCGTGACCAATGTCGGATTTTTCGGCAACTAGGAAGCTTTCATTTCTGAGAAATCCGTATGGGTTTCCTTGTAGCCTTATGCTACAAAACGGCTGGATGCTAATTTTTCCTTTCATAAACATTACTCCACCTTGCGGGTTTCCGCAGAACTATTTTGCCATAGAGGAGCTTTGTTTCAAAGCTAACAAGGTATTGCGGGGTATGAGACGTAACTTGCACTGTGCCTCTCCCGAAATTAAAACTTTAGCTTACAAAACATAGGTGAGGCCCATAATTGAATATGCTAAAGTAGTATGGGATTGCTATACCCAAACTAAATGCTCAAAACTTGAGAAAGTCCAGCACATTACTTCTAGATTCATATTTAATAAATACTATTGTTATCATTTTCCTAATGAATTATGTAGACTGGCAGAGCTCCTACTGCTATAAGAGCGAACTGAGTATAAAAGGCTGAAATTCCGTTTTTTAATTATTCATAACCATGTAAAAGTAAGCTACGACAAATACTTTGTAATAAAGACACAAGAAACATCAAGGCATGGACACAGTATGTACATACCACCTTAAAAAGTGCATAATGACTGCTTCTAAGGCACTACATTTACTAAGGCGACTATGCAGTGGAAATCTTTGCAAGATTCAGTTGTGAAAATTAAATCTCTCCCTGGATTTTTTAGAAGCGAATAATTGCACTGTGTACTATGATATTCTGTGCTGTACTAACTGCTCAGAACTTGAGAAAGTCTAGCAGTCCATACTGTGTCCATGCAGTGGCACCATTTGATGCATTACGCTCGATAAATAGACTACGTAATAATGTCGCAACAGGTGCTGATGACTTAGGCGCAGTTACATACTCTGTAAAGTATGCTATGTGAGCTTTATGCTTTGACATTTGTCACAATTTGTTATGTTTCAGCAGTGCAGCTCCCTTGCATTATGGTTCATTATTGAACCCTTCTGATTTCATGCTTTGAATCTCCTGTAAGGGTTGAAGAATAAATAAATAAATAAATAAATAAATAAATAAATAAATAAATAAATAAATAAATAAATAACTAAACTGAGGAGCTGAGTAGAGTCAGCTGGCAACTGCAAAGAGCAGTAGGTTCTCATCCACAGCAAAGCAGTTCGTTGTAATAGTGTTTTTCAAGGATCTGATACCTGTAACTATGCAACAGGTTGACCCTACATATGATATAGGCACTTGCAATGAGGTATCGTCTGGAAAGAGCAGTCAACTCAGGTGTTCATATTGTGACAGCAGATGGCGCGTGTATAATTAAAAAACACACACTCGATCTAATAAAAGAGCTACATTTTCCATCACACACACACACGCACACAAACACGCGTGCGCTTCGCCGAATGTCATGAGCGTATTGTGGCGAAGTTTACTTTGGAAAGGCATCTGGGTGTCTGACAGTTTATCCTAGACAGTTACAGTGCTCCCAGAAATAAGCTTCAGTTTTATTGTCTCTCTTTATTCGTACACACATACCTAAACAGACCACTTACTATGAAACACTGATCGTCATCTTCGGTGGCAGCGTAAGGATCAATACTCAGGCAGTATAACGTACGTACGTCGGGTCAACAAGCGTGTTGGTGCAAATAAGTCGCCCAAATGACGGCCCCGTTAACTATCGATCCTCATGCAAAGCATAAACTTACCACACATGCACGTCACAATACCAGACATTCACAAATTATACATACAACACACAGCTTTAATTCGTACGTGGTCGCACAGTTCGTTATTACTGCAGCCCACGCTTCGGCAGATTGACGATACCTGCCAAGCCCCGCAGGAGTTCCTCCCGCTCATATAAGCACCCACCGTACACGGCGACCTCGGAACAAAAGCGGCAACGACTACGGACTACGGCAGCGAACACGGACGAGACGGCGCGGCGACTCTCGGTAACGCAGACAGCTCACGGGACAAACCTAAACAAATCTTCCCGCGTTCAGTCGCCTAAAAAATTCCCAGCGACTCTATCGCCACCTATCTATCCACTTCAAGCCAAGTCAAGCCGTTATTAAGCGGCTATTTGGGTGAACCGAACGCTTTCGCTCTCCGCACCCGGTCACAGCAACGCCGGCCGTCGTCTTGCTGCGTTGTGGGGCTAGCTGATTCACAATAAATCGTGTTGCTGGTTTTCGCTTCGAAATGACAACGATCTTTTCGCTGTGGATTCTAGTTTGACCACATTACACATGCACAACGAAAGCGAAACTCTGCCTCGTCAGACTACAGCAACACTTGTGCACGATTGCACGATGTTCTTTTTAGTAATTCTTTTTGCGCTTGCGTTGCTTTTTAAGTTACTAACAACGGCCGACGGTTTTGACGCTTTCACTATTCACATTTAGATGGCGCAGCGAAGGTTTGCGTGCCTTGAGTTGTGCGGAGCGTCGTCGTCTTGCGCTATACTAAAGAGCTATGGAACGCTATCGAATAGCACTCCGCAAAAATTTAGCGAGCGTGACTCGCAATCGCTAACGCAAAAATTTTCCGCAATACTAAATCTACCTAATATTTCGTTTCTAGTAGGTAGAGAAATTGATTGCCAGAGTGTTCACGCGAACAGCTGTTTGGCGAGGTTTCATTTGGACTTGTTGCGTTTTCATAAGTGGCAATTGTGTGTGTGTGTGTGTGTGTGTGTGAGAGAGAGAGAGAGAGAGAGAGAGCTGCGTTATGTTGTCAAGTTCGCAGACTTCAAATTTTTGTGAAACGCATTGAATTTCGTTCTCACCTCTGCTTAAAGGTTACCCTTGTGGACCCCTCCAGCCGTAACCAGTAAATCATGATGCAAAACTCTTTAATTAAATGCACACTGCTTTTACGGTGAGTTTTCTATGATCGTGAGGTAAGCTGTTGCTCATTTTCCTTTGTTGTGTGCACGTTCAAGTAGCATAAATATTTTGTGATCTCCCCTTCCAGCTTCGGGCTTTTTTTTTTCAGAACTAGGATGCATTGAAAAGGAATTCTGATGATCTGGAATGCAGTGATGTTCGATAATAACATAAATTGTCAAAGCATACTCATTGAAGTGGCAGCCATAATTAATTCCGGTGCTTTCTTTGTTTTTCAGAATATAACTCTTGCAACGTGTTCCGGCAATGCAGGAAACTTCCATTAGTTCTTTCTGCTTGGTTATTCTGTGATTGGGCCTTGTCAAGACAGCATGGAAGTTGCCTTTCAGAGCCAAGGATTTAGCATTTTTAACAATGGGACCTTGAAGTTTGCTTTAAAAAAAAAAAAAAGAAAGTGATAAGTGCTTATGCTTGTGAAGAAAGAACTAAGAACTAACTGTTTGTCTTGGAGGATGCGGATACTGTGGTACCTTAGGAGCACAACATTTTGGTTTTAAACATGTAAACTTCCAAAAATTTTCCCTGTACATTTCTTCAACAAGAGTTTGCATGGAGTCTAAACAGTGAAGCGTTCATAGATATAATATATGCTATTCCTCACTCTTAACAAATAGGAAGAAGTACAATGCTTGTTTTGAGAAACACGGTGTTTGTTTCAATAAACATGGCTTTTTTAATTTTCTGTTATTTGTAATTATATGTGAAAAATCTCCATTCTGGTGAAGTCATTGAAGACAAATGCACAGGAGTGCTTTATGTGTTTGCATATGCAGTGATGAGCATGCAGCATTTGAGACTAATCTATGCAGCATATGTATTCTTTTTTCTTGAGGATCCTTGTCTTTAAACGACCGGCTATCTCTTTTGTGTGTGTGTGTGTGTGTGTGTGTGTGTGTGTGTGTGTGTGTGTGTGTGTGTGTGTGTGTGTGTGTGTGTGCGTGCGTGACATGTGAGTGCACCATGCAGTGTGCAAAGTTTCTTGGCATGTGATCTAAGTGAAGACATGGATGCAGTTATGTACATTCCCATGACATATTACTCTGTATATGTAAACAGATACTTTTTTCCCTTTTAATAGAGATGAGTCGTCACTTAGGTAGGAGCTGACCATATGTTCCTACGCAAGCAGTGCAAGTTACGACCCATCTGCTATAACCGTTACATTGCAGTCCTGCATGGTTGTCTTCTTGCGTTCTTATCAAGGACAACCAATTGACACCACCTGCTTTTACACACCTTCCCAGAGTATGCCATGGAAATGCAGAATGTAAGATAGAAATACAAAGTCCTGTGCGTAAGCTGTGGGCGTTCTTGCATAAAGGTTGTACACTGTGACTTTAAGCACCCTTGTGCTGTCCACATGTTTTCAAGATGCCTTTGCTGGAGCAAGGTGACAGCACTCACAGCACCCACGGGCAGTGTAGTGATGATAAGAGTGAACACACACGCTCAGTTTCAAGCATCCTTTTTACTAGACAGACTTGCTACTAACCTAACCACGAGGCACAATTTCTTAGTACAATTATGCTGTCTCGTCGTGCTCTTATCAGATGTGAATGATTATTTTTCCCCTGCAGCACCAAAGGAGTACTATCACTTTCAGTGTATCACTTGTCAGTACACAATAGTCTGTCATAGAGGATCTTTTTAATATGCAGAAACGGCAGCATTTACTGTTGCAGTTCAAAAGTAGTAATAGGCAGAAGCTATCCGAGACTAGTGCAGCAGCTAGCGTACAATGGCACCTCAGCAAAACTTGTTGCATGGTCAACCATTCAACAACTTCAGTCAAACCTCATTATAGCAGATTGATTATGCTGTAGAAATAGCTTTGTTTTATCTTGTAATTTACAGAAAATGTATGTCACTAAGACTTTTTCTATGGCAGTGCTATTTTTCATTTAATTCGTTATACCATGTTTTAGCTGCAAGGAATGCATGCTAGCATGACAAGGAAAGACTGAATAGGATGGAAAAAATGAGCACCCACTTTGTCACTTCTCACCTTTTTTTTTATTCACTTCATGTTGTACTGTTTGTGTGATGCCTCCATCTCTTGTTTTTAATTTTTGCACCCTCTCTCGCTTACTAGAGTAACAGCCAGCCAACGTGCCTTACCTTTCCGCAGACTTGGCTGCCTCGCAAGCTTCGGACACCTTGCCGCAAACCGATATCCGGCACTTTCTGGACTTCAACGGTCCGAGGGAACGGGAGCAGGCAGCACATGCACAATCTTCTATGCAAGAAGGACGAAACGTGAATGTCTGTGTGAACTTTCTTACCATGGGTTATTGTTGCAGGAGTGTAGAACTCATTGCCAGGGCAACAATTCTTGCAGGTGTTCAAGTCACTGCTGTGCCACTTTTGGCCCACTTATATCCTCAATCCACTGCTGCACGAAAGTGATCGCGCACGAAGTGAAGGCCATTATACAATAAAGTGTGAAAAAAAAAGGTTTAGCTCGAACTTACAGGTTTGATCCCCCATCCACAGCTGCATTTACATAGCGCGAAATGCAAGGAAAGAAATAAGTGAATGGTAAAGGATCACGTATGGCCAGTATATAATAATGAAGAGTGGCATGACCAATATAACTGATATGTCATGACATCAATAACTTGATAACCATTTACATGACATTTAGCGATGAAGCAACAGCTTCACACTTGCGGTGGTTTTCACGGAATGGAACTGGCTTGAATTCTTTCTTTTTCTTTCTTAGCTTCCTTCCTATGCAGCATGTGTCACACAACACAGCCACACTTTTGACCACAGAAAGAGATAGAGGAACCGGCTGGACTAGGTAGTTCTGAGGCCTTACATGTGTAAAAAAAAAAAAAAAGAAAGAATGCTTTCAGTGCCAATATGTTACAGGTACCAAGCCCTGAGATTATGTGCCATGTGATTTCCGGAAGTAGCTGATGAACAAACTAAATATTACGTAATAGTTATAAGCCTAGGTACATTTGGCAAGGTTTTTGGTATATGGTGTAACCTCTTTATAATAGACACGCACCGGGCAGCAGTTTTGGTGCCTTATATGAGGGATCTCGTACAAGCAGGGTGCCACCTTTCCATTTTCAAATCAGCTCTTACATTGATATGGGCACACAGCAACCAAACTGACCATGAAAGAAAGCTACAGCCAGTTGCAAAGTGGTTGTTGTATACCATTCACCTTAATGTTCATTCGTTTGCTTCATGGACTGTGTCACTCAAAACACGGTTGATGTTTTCTCCACCACAACTTCCTCACACTACTTGGCTATCATTTCCCTTCATTTCCACAACGAGCTAACTGCAGTTAACAGCTAGCAGTGCTGAATTTATAGTTATCTGTTACAGGCAAGACGAGACTGTTGGGATGAGATGGAGCAGGACAGGGAGAATTGAATCCTCATGCCAAGGGGCATTGTAATCTCATGCAAGTTTTTTTCGACAGACCTTTCCACAGGAGATAGGGCACACCTCCTTTCTGAACTGTGGCACAGGAGTACAAAGAATGGTGTCACTGCTTCGGCAGCGCATTTTATGGGTTCACACGTATTTACAACAGCCCAGAGGGGATTGTGGTGACACTCGGGGAACCTTTGGTGGAAAGTAATATGTAAGGAGCTTGTGATGTACCAATAGAGTAGCAGCAATGGCATGCAAGTAAAGAAAAAGAAAATTTGCCTAGGGAGACCTTGCTTCTTAATGTCTTGAATGGCGCTAGCCCCTAGAGTTTAGTGCACTTTACATGAGTGGCCTGGGTGACCTGGCTAAAGTCTTTGCTGATCAAAGGGACATTGAACAATGAAAAAGACATACTGGAACCCCGTTTGCTAGTTACTTCAGCCCAGCATGTGATATCTTGGGCTGGGTAGAATACTTCTTTTTCTTTTAGTTCGGTTTCATTGGATTCCAAAATGTTTTATCTTTCTGGCCTCGGCTTGGCTAGTGCCCTAAACATATTCATCATGGTAGTCCATCTTCTGTTGTAAAAACCATTTAAACTATTCCTTTCCGCCCTTGGACCCATACTACATTGTTTGTTACCTATGCTGGGCTGTTATCAGCATAATGACTGGCCACCCGAAAGCACTAGAAGGCACTATAGTAGGATACAACTTAAGAAAATAGCAATTGGCAACACGGCCAGATGGACCCCGCGAGCCGGTGTTACTCCGTCAGCCAATCACAGAAGCAAAGAAAGTCATCATCATATGACCTTTTCAAAATGGCGCTGTGTTTATGACTTCGGTACCTGCTAAGCGTCTGCTGTTTTTGAGTCCTTTTCACCGCTAGAAGCCATGAGACTTGCAAGAAGCATGGGCAAAAATGTGTGGAGCCTGAGTGTTTCAATTTTCAAAAGGCCACGATGCAGTTCATTTCGCTTACGAACACTTTTTACACATGAAACTTCACCGAACTGAGTTGAAAAACTTGGGTGGCAACACTTGTGGCGCGCGCCTGGTTTTTGCATTGCAAGCGTTTCTTTTAATCCCAATAAGGAATTGGTATTTTCATGTTCCATTCTAATAAATGAATAAATACATGTGAATTTATGCACTTGTTATTTTATTTTTGCCATGAGCACTTTATTTTGGTTGCACGGAAAGTTCGAAGTAGGAACTGTTTGCAGCCTCGTGGAGGAACAGTGGCTGGCGGTTATGAGGGTGTGGGAGAGGCTTCACTGCAGATTTGAGTTGTATCTGACTGTAGTACTTTTGCACCTGCTCGCATCAGTCTCAACACATGTGTTTCTCTCTGGGAATGCAAAAACAGTATAAGGGCTCTTGATGAGTACTAGTAGCGTAATAGAGGACACACTTAAAATAGTGCAACAATAAACAAAAAAATACCATGATACAGATGCCACAGAACAACTGTTGATGGCCAGCTGATAGGTTATTTGGAGAAAACTGGCCATATGTACATTTGCTAGAATAAGGATGCATACAGCAGTTACGTAGAAAGTGAGAAAAAATCACATCTTTTGTACAAAAGGTTAGGTTTTTTTTTATTCTCTCTCTTTTTGTCTCACGTCGCAAAGCATCTCGTCTCACGCTTTTCCATAAGATATTCCATCATGTCACTTTGAAAGCCGAGTTTACTGCCACACCACCTTATCGTTCAGTTCGCTTAGACCATCAACATAAGATACACATTCCTACATGCCATACCAACACTTTTTATCGTTCCTTCATTCCATGAACGTTCAATGACTGGAACCACCTTCCCTCTGATATCATTCACATTTCAGACGACAACTTGTTTTGTCCAACTGTACAAAATTATTTAATTCATGACCTGTAAAGCGTATATTTTGCTTCACCGTGTACACGCTGTACTTATTTTTATTCAATTTTAGTGTTATGTGCCTAACAACGCATCCTCCTCTTTATTGTAAATTTTATTATTTGATGTTTTGTTCTTGGTCATTCTTGTTTTGTTGTTTTCTTACCCCACTCCCCTCTGTAAAGCCTTGTGCGAATGAGGGTACAATAAACAAAATGAAAGAAGGAAAGTGCTTGCATATTTGTGTCCCTCTTTTCAAATATAAGATACCTCCATTATACTTCCCTTTATGGTCTATTTTTTACAGGGAATATTGTTTTGTCGGACACAGGGACATATGCACACTTGTCAGTATGGTTTACATACTGACAAGTGTAAATATACTGACTTATATAAATATTCTTTACCTTCATTAGTACGTCAAGGAGAGCTGCATTATGTTGTAAATGGGTGAGGACAATTAAGGAAGTATGAATATCACAGGTGCATTTGATAGGTGGTTTAGACTAAGAAGTAGAGGGGACCTTTTTCATAAAGGTCGAAAATACTCTCGATGGTTATTTCAACGTTACGCTAGAGATTATGTTCACCGCTGCACCAGTGCTATTCTAGGAGATTGCCATAATATTCGCTTCCAATTTTGCAGCCTTTGGCCAGTGGGACCTACCAAAGTGGAACAGCCAGCTTTTCGGAGCGCCCATTTCGGTACCAGCGCCGTTCGGTGGGCTTTGCCAACGAGTCTGACCTGACCCGACCTTTTTCCTGCGTCTACTGTTCGGCATCGTTTGGTCGCAAGGACCACCTTACTGTTCACGTGCGTCGCCACATGGGTGACAGGCCCTTCAAGTGTGACCTGTGCGCCAAGGATTTCACCAGGATGTATGATCTGCAGCGACACATCCGGATGCGTCACTTTTGAGGCATTCTCATCCTTCATGCACGAGAGTGGTGAAGATGAAATCGCCTGCACATTGACCCAGAGTGAAGCACTGAGCCTACTACTTTTCTGGTTGACAGTATGTGTGTGTGTGTGATGACTCAGTGATGTCGATTGCAGCACTAGACACTAATTGAAACCCAAAATGACCACGGAATTTTGTTTCAAATATCTGAAGTTTAGAGAATCAGATACAAGCAGAGGCATGACTCAGGACAACATTCTATGAAAAGCAGAGGTGGCAAGCCACCACATTTACTGTTGCCACCTCAGTGTGCTCTTTTTTCTTTTTTTTTTTTCTGCTAATGGTTTTGGATGCTTTGACAAGTACTGGCAGGCAGTTGGCTTTTGGCTGTTGAAAAATATATGAACATAAATGTTCAGCTATGTATAAGGAAACAAAACAAAGGGTATGTCTGGTAAGGATAAGAAAAAAGTGTGAATGAACGGAATTAACCATTGGTGCAGTTTGCACTAGGCAGCTCTTAACTATGTTGAAAACATAGCAGGCCAACAAAAGAAATTTAAAATTTGCTTGAATTAACCAATAGTTTAAGTTATCAGAGTTTGAATTGTGCCACATTGTAGGGAATACAGATATAATGAATTATTGTTTATAACAAAGTAAACAGCAGTGTTGCCATTAAGACACTGTGAGGAATATTCCGTCATAGCTAATATTCAGATATAGAAAAAAAAAATTTTGTGTCAGATGCAACTCCGTTATGAGGTTGGACTGTGCATGGACCTAGGCTTTTAATTATGTAATAAAATTCTGCTCTTAGCTTACTCATTTATGCAGGTGTAGCTTGTGGAAATCCACTTGGCCCTGACGTGTTTTTGAATAAGCAGACACAATGTGAGGCAATTGAAGAGGCTCCTTTATGCAGCTGCCTGCACCTAGAAATACAGTAAAACCTCGTTATAACGAAGTTGAAGGGGGAGCGGTAATTACCTCGTTATAATCATTAGTTCATTATAACCAATATCAATTTCATCTATAGGAATTTCAAGGGGAATTGCGATTACTTCGTTATATCCGATAGTTCGTTATATCCGGGTTCGTTATAACGAGGTTCTACTGTAGTTGCAGCACTACTTGAGTCATACTGTGAAAATACGAGTACAGTACCACATAGCTTTCTCTCTTATTGGTCCACAAGCTGAGATCACTTCCGCACGTGTCATTGACACTGTACATTTACAGCGATGCATCACTTTTGTTGCACTGGTAAGCCACTGTGTCTGGGTAGTAGCTTGTACTGGACATTTGTTTATTACAGACATAAGTTTATTACAGACAAAAGGCACTCATCGGAGCCAGGAAGCACGTCTCTTGTAACCAAGGTTTCTCATAACCAAAAATCCAAAAAACGTCGAGTAACCATACTAGACCACTTTGTTATAAATCATCTCTAAAGTTTGTTTAAAGACATCTGCAGGAAATCACTCAGGGTGGCATAAAAATGTAGTTTGTTCTTTAGTGACTGCAGATTGTGTTAGCTTCCTTCCCAACTCGTCGAGGTAAAGCACTTCCCTTTGTGAGCCTCCCTGTTGCCCACGCTACATTCGATGCATTCTTAGGTGTTCGTCAGCTTCAACTCTAGACATTTTCTGCCCTGAGGTGTCCTTGTTATCCTCCTCCTTTTCTAGTTCATTCTCAAGGGGACATGCACAATTTTTTTGTGAGAGGATTGCATGATGTGTAGGCTCTTTGGAGCACAGGAGGCCCACGAGGTGAACATGATTAGGTTGTGTCTCTTCTAAATAGCGAGCAGTTTGCTCTAGGGACCTGAAAAAGTTGTCCTTAGTAACTGAAATGTCTCTTGTAAACATGTCTCTTGTATGAATATTGTTAACATGGTATATATAGGACATCTTACCAGTCCAGTTTCAAATATCTCATAACTAAGTGCCTCTTGTCACAATATTCTACTGTGTAGGTGCTTCTGTGATGCATTCTTCCTGAGAATGTACCACCGGCCAAAAAAAAAAAAATGTAAACAAAGCACAGCCTAGGAAGCCAGTGTTGCTGCAGGTAGAGTTGTGCCACATGCCCTGTTTTTGACTGGCCTGACCAGTTTTTTAAACAGCCACTTGGAGCTGGTTGCTGGTTTGCACCTAAAACTGGCTGTCACTAGCCTGTTTTTTGGCCATCATGTTGCAATATGGACATTTTTAATGTTCATTTGTGTACATTATGTCACATGGTTTGGTAGCTCCAGATGCAAAGAGAAGCTCTTCAAGCAGGAAATATGTGCGTTTATGTTTCACTGCAGCACATTCTATTTGATGAAAGTGTTGTCTTTTTGTCATGTAAATTCAACATCCTGTAATAAGGCTCCCTGCCCTGAAAGGGCCAGCTTAAAATGGTAACAGTGGCTGCAACGCCTCAATGATCTTGCTCTGGGCACTCAGGTCGAAGCGCCCCAGTGACATTGAACTGTCCCCATGTTATGGGTCCACAGCCACTCCAGCGTCCTAAGGCATGATTCGTTTACTTTATTAGCTGATAGTACATACCAGTACAAGTTCCATTTCATGCGCTACAAATTCACTACAGCCTTGCATTGCGCCTTGACTCATGGACCAACACAAGATGTTACAGTTAATCATGCCCTTTTCTCGAATATACTGTGGTTTGGATGCTGGTTGTTCTGGCTGGAACTGTGAATGCACCATGTCTGAGCAAAATATTTTTGTAAGCCGATGTAAACCAATAAAGTGTCAAGTTATGCCACATTGGTTTGTGGGGTTTAACGTCCCAAAACCAGCTCTGATTATGAGAGATGCCATAGTGGAAGTCTCTGGAAATTTTGACCACCTGGGTTTCTTTAACGTACCCTGACATCACACATCACACGGGCCTCAACATTTTGCCTCCATTGAAATGCAGTCGCCGCGGCCGAGATTTGACCCTGCGACCTTCGGATCAGCAGACGAGTACCATAGCCACTAGACCACCGTGGCGGGGCATTCTAGAAACTTTGCATGCCCGATGTACACATTTGAGTGCCGTATAGAGATAATGCAAGAACACATTATCACATGTATAAAAGCCAACACATTTCGTAGCTTGTAAGTTTTTAACGTCAATCGACGACTGTTCCTGCCACTATTGTTTTGCACTGTGATTTGCTTTGCTTTGCTGGGCCACAACGATTAGACCACCGTGGTAGGGCAAGTTATGCCGCAGTACTCATTATTAAAGTTTTAAAGTTTTGCACTTTCAAAGATTGTCTTTCTTTTCTTCTATTAACACCTGTTTACACATAAGATTAGTCCAGTTTTCATGTAGAACAATTGACTATTTCTGAAAAAATATTATAAATTCGAGTTTTTCTCAATATTTGATGCATTAGTAAAATGTGTAGCTATAGTTGGAAACAAATGTAGAAGTTAGCATCATTTTACACATAAGGGTGCCCCGCAACACTTTTTGTACATAGTATAGTCGGAAAACAACGCCAATCAGTCGTGGAGGCTCCTCTGAACATGCGCACAAAAGATTATTGCACTGCATGCATCAGGGAATCACAATTTTGTTTCAAGCACATGTGAAAAGCACCTGCTCTTCTTTCAACAAATGACTTCACTGGGCACCAACAACCTTGCTCAACTTCTTCAAAAATGAATAAGTGAAGCATAACAGGTAATCTTTCCGTGATCATGAAATCAGCCAGTGCTATATTTATGCCTCAAGCAACTGATGCCCCCAGTGACGCCATTTGTTGAAAGAAGAGCAAGTGCTTTCCAGCTGTGTTTGCAACCAAATTGCAAATACCGTGGTGTATGCTATGCAATAACTCTGGCTCAGACGTTCACAGGAGTCTCCATGAGTGATTGTCATCATTTTCCCGACTTTGTTCGAAAAGTGTTGCAGGGCCTTTAAAGGCAGAAACATGAGCCTACACCAGCGGGAGTGTGATGTGTAGACTCACGCACTGGGCAGTCAGTGGCTGTAGTCTCCACCACTGTTAGCCCGCTATGAAGAACATGGCTGGCCACGCTTCGACTATGCATAGAGTTTCCTACTAAAATTATATTAGTAGGAAACTCCATGGAACTAACGATGTTTTGTGCTAGCAGCAATGAACACGTTCCAGCGACGCTCTCCAGCATATTGGTAAGGTGAAGCTGATAGGGGTTGCCATATGAGGACAATATTCAAGTCTTGGCAGCACGAGGGCAGTGTAAAGGCACAGAAAGCCTCAGGACTGGAAGGTTTTGATGTCCGTATCATGAAGCCCAGTGTTCGATGCGCCTGGCAACTGTGTTGGAGATGTGAAGGGAAAAGTTGAGAGATGGGGTGAACAGGACCCGAGGATAGAAGCTGACGGGGGAGGCAGTGTGCTTACTATTACGAAAACGGAGCACAACACTCTTCATTTCGCTGGTGGAGAGATGGTTGAATTCAGCCATCGAGAAACGCGGGTGAGGTGTTCTTGCAAGAGGGCACAAGAGCTATCGGAGGATGAGACACGGGCCAAAATAGATTTATCATCCGCGTACTGGATAAGTAGCATACCACTCAACTGCGGCATATCATTAACATAGAGGCAGAAAAGGGTCGGACCAAGCACAGAACCCTGAAGGACACCAGAGAGAGGGCAGTAGCTCTCACAGTGGGATCCATAATAAAGGACCCGCTGCAAGCGACCCACCAAAAAACGTGCTAACCAGAGGAGCAATGTGCCTTGAAGTCCAGCTTGAGCTGCCTTTGTCACGAGAATGTTGCTGTCAAGTGTATAGAATGCATTACTCAGATCTAGTTAGATGAGGTCAGTTGACAAGCCACTGTCCATGTTGGCATTGACGTAATTTGTGACAGTGGCCAAGGCTGTCTCACAACTATGATTTGGACGGAATCCGTGCTGAGAGGGAGCAAAGGTGTGGTTCTGCTCAAGGAAGGCCAACATGGCACGATTGATGACACGCTCGAATGTCCTGCAAACGATAGAGGTGATACAGACAGGTCGATAACTGGACACCTCAGAAGTCGGCTTCCCTCGGCCTTTGTGAACTGGTGTGACAAAGGATTCCTTCCACTTCAGGGGAACAAAGGCATTGTTTAGAAAAGACTGGAACACGAATAGGAGTGGGATATATGAGGGCAGAGAAGTTTGGAAAAGGAAGGGGCGATATAATCTGGACCTGGATTTCGGGATGGCCTAATGAGACGTACAGCCTCATTCAGGTTGTCCAGGGAAAAGGATAGAGTAGTGATAGAGGCTGCAGGAGCGGTGACTCTCGATTCTGCCTCTTGGGCGAGGAGATCAGGGTCAGGAGAAGTGGTAGAGCTATGTGTCGATGACAACTGGGAGGCAAATAGCTGGGCAATTGACGAGGGCTTAGTTACGGGGATGGCACTGTGAAATTCCATAACCACGCAACTCTATAATAGGCATGTGGGAAGATTTGCACATGAACTTGCTGGTGTTGTCACCACTGAAAACACTCTGATAGGCGTGATGTACTCGGCGAAAATAAAACGTTACTCCACT